>CAJQZP010001165.1:0-111062 GCA_907164705.1 Parnassius apollo | reverse complement strand
ATCATATGCCATAGGTGTCACAGACAAGACTTGCTACATCTTAAAGCGAGTTTCCATTAGAACATTCTACAAGAAGAATAAGATTAGTCAGTTCTAACCATCCATCAAGTGTAATATACCCCTACAAAATGCAGGAGTGTATACAAGTTTTAATGTCAATGTGTCAATGTCAATGTTAAATCATATCCTAGACGGCCTTGCCTTTACATCAGATTTGACAGGATTTACCGGATTCAAAACCATTTTACATTTATTTTGCAGATGACATCATTGATCGTAAAGAATAGATATGGAAATAGAGATTGTTAGGAAAACTGATATACTGACATACAATAAATGGTGACCATGAAATGACATCGTTTATATAAAGTGTATATATTATATACTTTATATACGTTTATATAAAGATTAATATCGCCAAAACCTGTTATATATAATTCTATATTAATAGTAAAAACAAACTGGATCTTGACATAATATATAATGATAACCAACTACAAGAAAAAAAAAACAGATTAAATGTAAATTAAAACTAGAAATTAATTGTAATTGGATAATAAATATTGACGAAGTTTGTAATAAAATTAATAGATTTTTATATTTTTTGAGCAGGTTAAGAAGAACATAGTCACTCATTGCATATCATGGGTATGTTGCAACAATACTACGTAGTACGTACTATGATTTATTCTGTGACAATACTAAGATACGGACTGCTAATTTGGGACAATAGCTCTTATCCAAAAAGAGCTTTTATAGCACAAAAAAGTGTTTGAGACCCTTAAATGGGGCTAAATACTTAAATTAACACATTAACTTAACCATGAATTTACGAAGTAAATGTGCTGACAGTCCGACAGCTATTTATTTTAGAATCTATACTTAAAGCACATAAGTACAATAACTGTGACTTAAATTTATTTTAAAAATTAAGAAGGAAAGATCAAATTATGCTACCAGATAAATTTTACACATTCTATGCTCAAAGACAAATAAACTTCTTGGGACCTTATCTTTATAAAAAAATTAGCAATATTATAACGATATATACACTAACAGGTTTTAAATCTAAGCAAGCTCTAAGTTTTTAATGGCTTTATCTTATGAGGAAACTGAGAAATTATTAAATTAATTATGTCCATCGTTACCATAATCTGTTTATTAATCAACTGGACCACAGTAACGTAATCGTTGTGGAGGAAGCTTTGCTTGGCTTCTTCCAATCCTAAGACATTTTCATAGGGCTAACCTAAACCTCAACGTCAACAATATTAACCCATAAACACAAGAACGAACGAACAAACACACACATACACACACACACACACACACACACACACACACGCGCGCGCGCGCGTGTGCGCGTACACTCAAAACCCCACTCACTTACATCACACAAGTGCGCTCCTTTATCCATTTTGTATTTGTACTTTCTTTTCTTTTATTTTGTTTCCAATTACATACACTGTATAATGTTAAGTGGAAGAGCGGAGTCACCTAACACAAGCATCTCTTTGCTTAAAAGGTGATCTCCAAACCCTGTATCTTAAAGCTTTATGTAATTGAAATAAACATTTTTTTTATTATGTAAAAATGCAAACTGTTTAGCAAACACACACACACACACACACACACACACACACACACACACAAAAATACAAACACACATATTCTACACACATACACTACACACTCACACACACAATATTGTTATATGTTTTTTTGTTTTTTTCTATTTGGTATAATATATTGAAATGGGGAGTGCTTAGCAGCTGTAATACAGGTCTGTGACCTAACACAGTTGCTAATGATAATATAGTATTAAGTTAGATTACGTCTTGTCAATGTAATTTTATAAGTTTTTTGTTTCTATGTAAAGTGTGTTTGGATTCAATAAATATTATTATTATTATTATATTTGAAGAAAATTTTCATGTAAAAAAATTACATTTTTACTAAAAAGCGTCAGATATATTGTTGTGTAACACTCCAAAATCTAATAGACTAGTTTTGGAACGTACACCGAAACCTGCATTTTATGCATTTCATCATAATGGCTGTTATGCGATGACTGTGCAGATTCATAATAAACTTCCGGTAAGCATTAAAGAAGAAACAAAAACTGGTAATTTTGAAACCAAAATTAAAATGTATATATAATGTAAAACGCATTTAATTCTATACAATTAAGTAAGTACAAGGATGAGTTTCAAAAGCGAGTGACTATGAAATTAAGTTTATAGCGCTATTCAACTTATAAAAATTGTAAATTGTTGAAAGTCAGTTGATTAATTTTTAAGATATTCATTATATAACTTAATAATACACAGTATTTATAACATAATGCACCGAGTATTCACAACGCTCTATCATCCCGTATGTATCGTAGGATGCGACGGAAAGTTTCTAATAACAACTATAAAAAAAACTATAAATAATAAACTTAAATTAATATTAATTTGCTTTTTAATTCATTTAGGTACAGGGTAATCTTCTTTCTTTATTATATAATAATAGACTTAGGGCCTGTAAAGAACTTCGAATTCGGCACCATTATCTTTCAGTCTGATGATAAAAGGATAAAAAAATGAACCTAAACAAAAAAAGATTACCTACCCCGATGATATCGTCAAAGGTCAATGTACTTTTTTCTATAAAAAACATAATTTTTACTATAAAAAATATAATTCTTCGGTTGGCAACCTATTAGCCAAGCGTGAAAACTATGGCGATTCTCCCCCTAAGTGGTATCGATGGTAATACAAGCATGTTTCGCAGTGGACTATTTTAGGCTGTAATAATAACAGTCGGTTTATACGTGGTAGAATCATGACTGTAGTGCAAATGGATCGGCTCGACCAGGGTTGGATCACACCCTTACAGAATACCAGCGTAAAATAACAGCTGAATGCTGCTGTTTCGTATGGTGTGTGTAGAGAACAGAAAACTCTTTTTTACTAGAAACGAGGTGTTCCAGTTTAGTCTTCAGATGTAACATCAGCATTTTAATTGTTAATCGAGGATGGATATAGGTATCTATGAACCTCTTACCATGAGGTGGACTGTGTGCTCATTTGTCGTGCTTAGTCTGCAAGAAAAAAGTAAATTTCAAATGAGGTTATTCCCCGCGGTGCAGCGTAAAGGTAGCTGTGAATTTTCGCTGAATGGCTATACTTAGCCTTAGTTTAAAAATAAGAAGCAACCGTTTTGTCCCAGTGACAACCAGCTGCTGACAAGAGACATGTACTTTAATTAGGTAACAATTATGGCAGCGTTCGGGAGATTACAATACAGATATCGTCATACGTGACGAGAAGAAAAACTTCATAGTAATTAAAGTGACAAACGAAATGAAATGAATCTCTTCCCCCATCCCGCCCCCCCTCCCGAATCGCATACCTTGCGAACGGATATCAAGACTGTTACGACTGAGAATTTGTTGGTTTTTATAAATATAATACATTAAATAATCCAACGCATAAAATAGGAACTCATAAACTATAAAGAGATCTTTATCAAGTTTGCGCGTCGATGTTCAGTGACAGTAAGTCTTGCTTTTCTATTTCTACTAAACCTATATTATAGTCAGCTGAAGTGAAAATGGGTCGGCCATATGTTTTTATTTACATTATAAAGGTTTTTATATAGCTTGAGAAATCCAAAATTGATGGGGAAGGAAGGTTCTGGAGTAAAAACCCCGTTCTAGCAAAAAAGAGTATGGTGTTTCCCCGCTAGATAGTGACGATATAATCATGACATAATTGTGCTCTCTGGCATTTGTCGAGGGTGATAATAATGACAACTTGTAATATATTTTGATCAGAGCGACAACACTCAGATGTTGCCACTACCGTATCTATAATTACAGTTATTATATACAGTTGACTTCTTAATAATAATTATGTCCTCCAGACCGAATCCCAGTCACGGCGGCACATCTCAACGGAGACGAGCCTGCGTAGGACAGGATGACAGTGCTCAAGTGTAGGCGCAACCACATACGAGTATGCACTCTCTATTCCCTCACTCTCATAGTCCGAAGAAACAGTAATTCAACACGACCAGATAGAGATCAGATAGAGATCAAGGATGAAACACCGCCAACTCCTCAGGGAGTTAGCTCCGGGCTGCTACTGAAACTTCTTGACAGTAAAACCCAATAACTGATTTTGGCCCTACCCGGGAACCGAACTCGGGACTCATGGTCAGCAATTGCGTTTAAGACCACTAGACCAACGGGCAGTTAATTTATATATACAGTTATTTTTGTAAGATATTATATTACAGTTATCGTTGCCCCTCGCTTTATTAATAAACCAGTGTTCATTAATTAATTTATAAAAGCGCTTTAAAAGTCTACAGTTGAGATATAATATAGAATAGTTAAGATAAGATTAGAAACGGCAGTTTTTTATAATTTTGATCTGCCATCCGGAAGATCTAACTACCCATCACCTGTTCATTTCCTCCTGTCGCATCTTACGACATCCACGGGATGAATTGTTTTTTTAAATATTTTATTACATAAAATGAAAGTCGGTATTATTTCTTACTCGTATGCTACTATTGCTAAACTGTAGAGCAGTTTGTTGGCGCATACATCAACCATTTACATCCTATCTACCTACTGTAATTAAAATCCTAATCTTGAATTTAAACTTAAAATTGAAATAACACAATTAAAATGTTTAAAAAAAATAGAAATTTAGTAAAAAGTAGTAAAATAGTATTTAGTAGCACGATTGCGTATTTTCTTATGTCGAAATTACACGGCGGAAGTCCGTGTTCAATTTTAAAAACATATTGTAGGGTTCTGCGGCATTCAAACTCCAGATCTCCATACTAGCCGATATTTAAAAGGTGAATCTCACAATCATCCTTCCCAGCCGTGGGAAAATATTTATTTCTGTGATAGTTAACATCTGGCCGGCTAATTCCAGCACGTCAATAAAGTATTGCAAGATAACAGGCTTCTGGTTCCGCGTCTACGTCACAGTCACCAAGTAAAATTGGCACAAGTCTTGCATGTGCTTGCTGTACTACCATATGTTAGAGGAGTCACAGAAAAGATTGAATACATCTTAAAGCGAACTCCTATGAATACATATTACAAGTCGCCGAAGAAGATTAATCAGTTCTCACCAAATATCAAGTGTAATATCCTTCTACAAAATGCAGAAGCTTTCATTGTACAAAACAAAAGATTCATGTAAAGCACCAACGCTCCAGGAGGTCTGCAGTATGTGAACATGTTCAAGATCGCCCCCGCCCTTGCATCAGATTTGATAAACCTTATATTCAAAAGCTCATTTGTAGCCCGGATTAACTATGATATTAACCGGATGGCAAACACCTCAGTCGACCTGTGACTGCAGTAATGGATGGGTTTTTAAAACACCCGAAATGTCGGGAATAAAACGTAGAAATGGGTGAATTTAAATGCGATAAAGTTCTTAAAATTTGGATTATCTAAATGCGATGAAATCCGTTGCTTTATTCCCACTTTACTCTTTATTCTTAAAACGTAAAAATATATCTGACAAATACTCGGTAAATATTAGGTACCGACAGAATGACAGCGCTTTGGCAGTGGCAACACTGCTACGGCATCATGCTAAATCAGATGTTTTTTTTTTTGCTGCAACTCAATTTTTTTACTAAGATTTTGTCCTGCATCGTGGAGCTAGTTTACATACACAAATTTCATAAGGATAAACATCCAAACTTGGCACAACTATTTGCAGGACATATTAATACTTAGTCCGTACGGGATTCGAACCCGTGGCTATCAACTCACTGCTAAGCCACTGCGCCACGTAACCATTTTTTGTCATTTTATTATTTCTAAAAGACATTATGTTATAGTTACATATAATTAAATACTCGTAAATTCATTTATGCATTATTCCTTCCTTTTATTACAAACGTTTTCGTAACATTATTTAACTTTTACCAGTCCCTTTCGACGGAGGCACGCACCACACTTGTTAGGCAACATAAAGCATAGATCTCACGCGAGGAAGTCGGTATGCGTTATTGCATCGAAGCAGTGCCTTTTTGCCACTTCCACATTCATTTGTCTTTCTTTTTTTGTCCGTCTTTATCGCGAATTTCGAGTTAATTATTAAGTATTTTTTTGTATACACTACTAGGTGATAAAAACTACTTTTCTGCCTAATAGTCCAATTTTGTTTTCTTATTGGTCACCACGCTCAAAAAGTGTAACTTGAATTAATATCAAACAAAAACACATAGAAAAAAAATACTGCATAAATAAAATAAATAAATAATTATAATTGCATAAGTTGATAAAAATACTATGCAATAGCTTTACCGCGGCAGTCCCCGAGTGCCATATGTATTTTTTATTCTAAAATTTATCATTCTCGTATCTCATCAAAAACAAAAATGTAAAAAGACGGTCAAGAACATTGAATATTCTATAGATTCTATTCTTTAAGTAAATGCTATGAAACTTGGTGCCTTAGCTAGTACCGAACTTGGCCTTCTTTTCTCCATTATGTTTTGATGAGATAGAAATTAGAATGACTAGTTTATACAACCTCCTATTTAAAAGATTTGTCTCAATAAGAGACACCATGAAATTAGACGAGAGAACATAACGTCACGGCGGACACTTACGCCTCTCATCCAGAGGGGTAGGCAGAGGCTACAGACTTCCATTAGGCACGATCCTGACACACCTCTCCCGCCTTACATCCATATATGTACATGCTCAACGGTTAAGGGTACTCCTAATCTGGCCTATCTTATCGCGGTCAATAAATTGTAAGCTTTCACCTAAAGCATCCCTTGTTGACTCTGCCATTCATTTCTATAATGTAAATTTGCTTTGTCACTCTTTCCTCATTCATTCTTTTTTATGACCTAAGCATTTATTTCTTTTTTAATACTGGTCACCACATAATCCTGCCAACCACACTTTTCTCTTATCACACAATGTCTCACCCAGTATTTCCGATTCAGTCCTAACTTACTCCATAATGATAGTAAAAATAAGCTTTTTTTTTAAGTGGTCACTTATTCACGTAACGAGGTATCCATTGATCATGTGAATGTGTTGAGAAAGTTATATAACAGTCAACCTAGCACCGCGAAACCGCAGCCACCCTACACCCTTATATCACAGATGTTGTAATACGTCCCAACATGCGGTCCATTTGTTCACGTTCCTTTCCTCGTTGTACCAACTAATCAAACAGTTGTTTTAGCATTTGGATTGTTGCCATAACTAGCTCGTTGATCTAGTGATCATAAAATCGATTACCTACTGATCTTGAAGTCTCTGGTTCAAATGGGGGCCAAAAACGAGTTATTGGGTTTTTTGGCGTTAGGCGGAGGCTATTCACTCCCGTGCCTCAGAAAGTACGTAAAATTGTTAGTCCTGCGACTGATTTTTCTCCAACCGTATCTGATTACAGTCCCATCGGACTACGATAATAAGTGAATAAAAAGTGCACTTTACTTGAGCATACACTCGTGCACTATAATATTCCTTGCGCAGATGTTTAGTCTCCGAAAGAAATCGGTTTGGAGGATATTATTATTATTAATACGCGTTAGAACCAAACGGTTCATTTCGTCATTCGTAATGCTGGCAGCAAGAAAAGTAGATCAATTAAAAATTGCTACCCCTTATATAAATTAGAGGAGGTCTTTACCCATGTTGTGGCAAAACAAAAATACCCTTCGGTATTTTTGTTTGAAGAATAGTTCTGCTTGACCGGGGTAGGAACAAGCTCTAACGGATTACTAGCGTAAAATGGAAGTTTAATGTTTCTGTATTTCGTATGGTGAGTGTAGAGAATCGGAAACCCTTTTTTACTAGTAACGAGACATTTCAAGCTTAATAATTCTAACTACGTTTTTATCCTTAATGAATATAAATATAAAACAAGAATTTTTTTTAAAGAATAACAGAAATTACTTTACAAATTTTTAATAGAAAAGTGCACACATTACGCACATAGTATCATCTGCTTCGAATAAACGAGTATGTATTATTGTCTTAATTTTCTCACCGCACGTCGTATCTTAAATTCAATCGGCCAAATCGTCTGCAATCTTTTGGTGTACTATATAATTACACAGGTAACAGCTACTGGTGAAATAAATTAATTATATTTATACAAAGTGTAAGTGTAAGGTAAGGTAAGGTAAGTGTAAGGGTAAGTGGCTAATACCTGCTTCCACGTTCCAACAAAGAAGGTTACAGCTGCATTGTCACGCATGAGGACATAGAAAGATTGCCTCATTGCCTGATAAATACTTATCATAAATTAGACTAACATCAATTAAATATTTTAAAAACCCCCGAAACAAAAAAAGATCTGATGATCTTCAAACGACTGTACTGATTTTCTTGAACCATAGCTAGGAACACTCTCAATTAAGACAGCTTTCAAACGAAAATAACTTAAGCAAAATCAGTACATCTTTTCAGGAGCCATGATGCCACAGACACACATCGACACACAGATACATACTACAAACTTATAACATCCCTCTCTTTTCGTCGGAGTTTTTTTAATAGAATAATAACGACAAACGACCACACAGTCCACCTGATGGTGAGTGTATGTTGTGCCCATAGACATCAACATTTATCCTCGATTACGAACCATAACGCAGATGCGTTGTCATCCCTGAGGACTAAGATCTCTGTATCTCTAAACTCACCATACGAAACACAGCGATATTAAGCTGCTATTTTACACTGGTATTCTGTGAGAGCGCGGTCCTTCCCCGGTCGAGTCGACCCATTCGTGCTACAAGCTTAATATAGCTGCAGCGTGGCTCTACCACGTATAAAAACAAAACAAAAATTAGCCTTGTCAAGTCCACTGCACGTAAGTAAGCCTTGGAAGCTGGCAGCTGGGCAGCTGGGTTTGCAAGCAAAGTGTTTTTACTGTATAGAGCTGTTATCAGAAAGATGCTGCTTCCATCTACTGTTTTAATTTTCTTCTGTCATCTCTTATGACACTCACGGGATGATATGGGGTAGAGGATTGATATACACCTACATGGCAATCAGAATAATGTAGCAGTTTCTTCTGTGGTTAACAGAGACCCTTTTTATTGGTGACAAGGTATTCCATTAATCCTTAGGGATGACAACACATTTGCATTTTATTGCTTGATCAAGGATGGAACTCTGTGGACCTCAAACACATGATACGCAGGATAGGTGTCTGTGGATCATAGCATCCAATGACAATCAGTACATGATTGTTTGCCAACGAAACTTAAAAAAATTATATTTTTTATAGAATAAGGGTGACAAATGAACATAAAGTTCACCTGATGGTAAGTGGATGCTGTGGCCCATAAACATCCAGGTCTATCCTCGATTACGAATAAAAATGCAAATGCGTTGTCACTACTGAGAATTTAAATAGAATGCCTCATTTCCAGTAAAAGGAGTCTCTGTTTCTCTACACTCACCATAGGAAACACATCAGCATTGAGCTGCTATTTTACGCTGGTATTCTGTGAGAGGCCTTTCCCAGTTAAGCCAACGAATTCGTCCTACAACCATAATAAAGCTGCAGCATGACTCTACCACGTATACAAACGTATGCGTTAAGTAAATTTCCAGTTTTATACCTTCATAATACTCTCTGCTCAACAACTACTAAGTGAGACGACCGTAATGATACCCATTTTGAAATGGTCACCACACCTGTAAGACGGTGCAGTTTTTATCACATTTACGAAATTTCGTGGGAAAATAGGCTTTGCAAAATCACCTCACGCGAGACCAAGTGCTTAATGACTGAAGATTTAATATCCGAGATTACCTCTTTCGCCATACGAAACATAGCATCATTAACATCCTGTTATACGCAGTTTCTTTTAGTTTACTCTATGGTAAGTGAATGGCGTAGGTGTTGAATAATTTTCATAGGTAAAAGCAATAAAATAGATTTTTATATTTATTTAAAATGTATTGCAAATTTAGCTTATTGAAAGTCATTAGGCTTTTATCACTGGTACCAATGCAACTTCTGCTTTAGGCAGAATCAACGAAAAAAACCTAACTGGACTCTTTTTAAATAATAATATATTTGCACAATTAAATATAAAAATATTTAGAATCAGTATAGTAGCGTCTACCTCATTTTCAGGTGTTATTATTAATCATATATCCTTTCAACTTTTAACAAACCTTTCAACCAGGTTTTTTTTACTTAAAATTTAAAAAAAAATGATGGATGATGATTCTGACATGATTGCTAGGACTTTTATATATTTTCAAAAGTGCATAAATTACGCCGCACAAGAATTGTGATGAACACGGATTCCAAAGTCCAGTAACTGGTATTACTCGATTCCAAACAGAACGTTGGAAATGTTTTAAAACTTTTTATTTTTTCTAGTATTAACAGAATGCACATCTTTAATTTTCACAAAACTTTTTCTGGTTTTGTGTACGCTTCAACTAAGGAAGCCTCAGACGCGTCAGACTTTTTTTATAAAAGAGGGGGCAAACGATCATACGGCTCACCTGATGTTAAGTGACTATCGCCGCCCATGATCAACCCCAACACCAGGGAAATTGCAGGTGCGTTGCCGGCTCTTTAGAAAGGAGTAAGCTCTTTTCTTGAAGGTCCCCACCTCTGAGGACTAAGATGGAATGCCTCGTAGCCTGTAATTATACTGGCTCTCTATACCCTTCAGACTGGAACCTAGCTGGGTGGAAGAAATGTATAAGAGAGTGGTGCCTACCCGGGTAGACTCATAGGCAGATAAGAAGATCTATGCCGTGTCCCTGACTGACTCGTTGGTCCAGTGGTCGTCAACGCCATTGCTAATCATGAGGTCCCGGGTTCGAATAGCGGGTTTTTGTTAGCAGCGTTTCACTTGTTGTAAAGCCGCTGGGCCTGCGCCAAATCTCTCTCTGGTCTTATCAGATTGGATTATAAGAAAGCAATATGAGTGCACTTGTGCTAGCGCATACACTTGGGCACTATAAACCAGTGCTGCGCATGTGGCTAGTCTCCGTTGAGGCTGGCCGCCGTGACCGAAATCGGTCTGAAGGACGTTATTGTTGTCCCTTTCCCGTTGTTCTGCAACCATTATACTAGTAGAGTGCCACAACCAAATATTTTCATTGAAGAATGTTATTAATGCTATTAAAATTACTATCTAGTACTCCAGTTAACCTATCCACAGTAGCAAAACGGCGAATTCGTACCCACGACTTTCCGAGTTTACAGTCCGCATAGGTTACTGCATTTTTTATGTACGAATGTGCATATGCAAACGCACTGAAGCACATTTTTATAGAGACCCTCGATTTAAATCACAAATAGATACGATGTCACCCCTACGGACAATAGTGAAATACCCCGTTTCCAGTGAAATGGGTTCTCCGGATCTCTACACTCATACGTTACAAAGCAGCATTATATTGCTGGTACCCTATGCGAGCTTCTTCTGGCTAACTTCATGCTGGTATTCTGTGAGAGCGTGGTCCTTCCTCGGCTGAGCCGACCCATTCGTGCTATAATCATATAACGACAGTTGAACCCGACCTGGTATAGAAAGGTTTTACAATCAGTTATAATAGAATTTTTCAAAATGTATTCGTTGTAATCATTAAAAAGTTAGTAAAATTAAAATACGAAATCAAACGAACTTTTTTATTACAATACAATAATTTTCTGATCAAGTTAGTAAAAGTAACAGTTGTCAAAATTATGACTCATACAAACAACAAAATAGACCTATTTAAGGAAGGTACTTGATTAAAATAGTTACATTTCTTTTAAAATTGCTATATTTCTTTTAAAAGCGTTACGCCTACTAGAAGTTTCTCCTGTATCATATATTTAACTAGTGATACGCCCCGGCTTCGCATGGATAATTGCTGGATCTAGAGAACAGCGCCACCTAGCTTTAATGTTTCTCTTATAATATACATATTTTGTAAATACATACTGACTAATGTTTAACTTATCTATTCTAATTATATTGGCAAGAACAAAAAGAAATATATTTATATATCGCACTGTAGTCGAAATATAAATTACATTACACGATACTTAGATACTGTCAAATGTTCTTCACCTAACTTATTGCGTTCGCAAATAAATAAATGAATATAACAAAAAGTTCGCCTACCGGATCCAATTGAGTAACTAAAGCATCCAGCTCTAACACACACAAAAAAAACATCAAAGTCCGTCCAGCTGTATAGGAGTTCAGTGACAGAGACATTTACAGAAGAATCTCCCTCTTTATATATAATATATAATTCTCTATAAATAAAGAAGATACATATCCAGCAGCAGCAATTTTAATTTAATTTTAGATCTAAAGGAAATTATGTCACAAGATAGTACCAAGAATGAACCCATAACACTACAAACGATATGTACTAACCCGGAACAATTATTTGTAGGTCATACCAGTAGATGATTCGCGCGGATATCAAACCTAGGGTTGCCTGCACTGCAGCCAATGCTCGGCAGCGTTAGAGACTGGTCAATAATATTACCATTACAGCCAAATCAAAAGTTCTCTGAACATAGGCCTCCCCCACAGGAGGAGTGAGCGGAAGATGGGAGGGAGCTTTAGGTGCCACGTTGTGTAAGCGGGTTTTTTATTTATATTAAGCTGTTATCAGGTAGATGTTGCCCATCCCCTACTTAGTTTCCCTGGTGCCTTTTACGACACATCCACGTAATGAAATGGGATGGTGGGTATCCTAACACCACGAATACACGTTTAATTAAAACTTATATACGTGGTGCAGCTAGCTATATCGTGGTTGTAGCACGAATGGGTAGGCTCGACCGGGGTAGGACCACGCTCTCACAGAATACCAGCGTAAAGTAACAGCTTAATGATGCTGTGTTTCGTATGGTGAGCGTAGAGAACCGGAGACCCGTTTACTGGAATCGAGGCATTCCATCTCAGTCATCAAGGGTGACAACGCACCTGCGTTTTGATTCTTAATTGAGGATAAATGTAGATGTCTATGGGCCACAGTATCCACTTACCATCAGATGGACTGTGTGCACGTTTGTCGCCTTTATTCTATAAAAAAGTAACTCCGATGACATATACTGAATGTAAAATATGAAAATATTTTTCTGTAGTATGTACGAGGTAAAGACACGCTGTAGCTTTATTATAGCTGTAGCACAAATGGTTTACGAATGGACTACGCTCTCACAGAACAACAGCCTCAAATGGCTCCCTTGAACCATTAGGCTACTATCACTCATCATTGTCGTTAATTTCTCCATGATACAGGAGAATATACTAGTGTACGCTTTTGAAAAAAAAGGAAACTTTTTTAAGTATCTCAAATGATTCTATTTTAAAAAATTTCAATATGTTATAGAATTAGTGTTGCCCTTGTAAATGACTGTTAAACTTTCATACGTGGTAGAGCCGTGCTGTAGCAATTTTATGGTCGGAGCACGAATGGGTTGGCTCGACTGAGAAAGGTCCACGCTGTAACAGAATGGCAGCATAAAATAACAACTGAATGCTGCTGTGTTTCGTGAAGTGACTGTAGAGAACCAGAGAAGCCTTTAACTGAAAACAAAGTGTTATATCTTAGTCTACAGGGGTAAAAACGCATCTGCATTTTGATTCTTTATCGAGGATAGACGTAAGTATCTATAGGCCACAGCATTCATCTACCAACAAGTGGATTTTGTGCTCGTTAGACCACCTATTCTATAAAAAAGATGGCGTGCTGATCGCTTCCTCTTTCAGTTTGTTTCCTCAATCAAGCTATTCACGCTCGACCGACGCCCACGCGTATGGTACTGCTGTTACTTGTTTCTCATATTATATAAGCATAATTAAGAAACGCCCGAATGGCCAAGGTTTAATTGAGTTAAAGACACGCTGAAAGTTTTACACTTGGCAGAGCAACCTTGCAATTCGAATTGCACAAATTAACATACGTAGTAGAAGTAGCGCGAATGCATTAGATCAACCGGGAAAGGAACACGGTCGGACCGGAAAGAGAATAATGTTGTTCTATTCCGTATGAGAAGTGCAGAGAACTTTGGACTCTCTTTACTAGTAACGAGGGGTTCCATCTTAGTCCTCTAGGATGATAATAACAATAATGTCCTCCAGACCGAATTTCGGTCATGGTCACCATCTGCGCTGGACAGGTACATTCTCTCTTCCTTCACTCTCATATCCGATGGGATAGTAATCCGACACGACTGAAGAGAAATGAGACGCAGGACCAACGGCTTTACGTGCTCACCGAGGCACAGGGATGAACCACCACCTTTCCAGATTACGGGCTGCCACTGAGAATTTCTTAATACGAAAAACATAATAAACTGATTTTGGCCCGACCCAGGATTCGAACCCAAGGCCTCTTGAACAGCAATCGCGTTTATGACCACTAAATAATCTTCCACTGGACGCTCTGGGATAACAACGCATCCGCCTCTTAATTCTAAATAGATTAGTCTAGGTGTCCGTGTACAGTGTCCACAATCCTTTAAAAATTTATATAAAAATGTGTGTATCGCACGTACACGACATGCGAAATATGCACAAAAAATAACATATTTCCCACTCTCTCTTACATACTAAAATCTCGACGTCAACTACCTCAGTCCACCCGAAAAACGTCGGGAATTAAAATGTTAAAATTAAACGTAAAATTAATTTTATTTAATGTATGTAGTATTCGCGTAAATATAATAAATCATTATATCCACTAAAATTTCGGAAAGTTATTGCAATAGTATATATTACTTTATACGGTGGTATATAATAGTTTATATACCACGTGTAAACAAATATTTAGTGTAGTGGTTATAAAATACGTGGTAGAGCCACGCTGCAGTTATATTACTAGTATAGTTGTAGCACGAATGGGTCGAATGGGCCGCTCTCACAGAATACCAGCTTAAAATAGTAGCTTAATAATGCTGTGTTACGTATGGTGAGTGTAGAGAACCGGAGACCCTTTTTACTGGAAACGAAGCATTCCATCTAAATCCTCACAGGTGACAAGGTAATTTTTTTGCACAGGCATGCTGGTTTCCATAAAAAAATTCTTACTAGCGGTTATTAGTTTTACTAGAGTAACCTTTACCGTTACAGCCTATTAAAGTCTGCTAAACATAGTCATCTCTCGTAGATTGCCTCATAGGAGGTATATTTGCCATAGTTGCCACGCTGGCAAGCGGGTTAATAACAGCAGTTTTAATTTTTAGTCGTTATTAGGAAGACACTGCTGCCCATCAGCACCAACAGCAGCATGCTGCTGATTTGTTCCTCTCTTGCCTCTCTTACACATCCACTACACGGTATCTACTTGACTTGACTCTAGTCTAGTACATGATTGATAATAGCCTCTGGGAATCGGGTGATTGCTGCCATGCTGTTTTTTAATGTTTTCATACTTATAATTATATAAAATATTATCCCCTTATTTATAAAAAATTAAACGTTTTATTAGTCAAATAGAGTTTTGTCTCATTCTTACATTTGCGAGACACTTGTTGCTAGAAAGTCACAAAACACTATTTAACTAATCAAGTGTTTAAAAATGTTTATGAATAAAGGGGACCGTTGTAAACCATTTTTTTTAAAACAACTTCCCAGTTAATTCCTTGCTTCTTCTTTTCAGGATAAAGGTTTTTTTAGAAGCAGTGGTAAAGCTTAAATGACTTTAGAAGCGAAACACATTTCGTGTTATCCACAGTGATGTTTCTTTCCTAGTATAGTAATGTTAGAACTACTGGGACGAGGATGGAGCAGGCAATTGAGGGAGGGCGGGAAGTGGTCTTCAATCTAGGTAAGACAGATCATTTTATTTTATTATATGGAATTTAGGTAATTAACTTTTAGCATCTATAAAATATGAATGCAATTTCAAAACAAGGTTATTTAATTATAAAGACAAAAATATTCCAGAGGAGACGTCCGAAAACTAAAAAAAATTGTGTAAAGAACCTTATCTGTAACAATGTCTTCCAGACCGAATTTCCTTGCGATCGCTATTCCGTCATTCACATAATCCTGTGGGACGGCAATTCGACACGACTGAAGGGAGATTAGGCGTAGGATCTACGGTCTTTTCTTGATTTCCGAAACTCAGGGGAGAACACGGTCAATATTTTAACTTTTAACTGCTATTGAAAATTTCTCCAGGAAACCCCAATTATCCAGCAACGATTAACCTGGGATTCAAACTCATTACCATATGATTTATTCGCGTTTGAAAATAATAGATCAACGGAGTAAGATTTACAGACTACCTGTGTCCGATAAATGGCAATTTTTTTTTATAAATGGCACTAAATATTTTTTTATAAAATTACGAAATAACATCACAAACTTTTACTAAATAGTTGCTTTTATAATTTTCACACATATCAATATTATTAAAACACTGAATAATTTCATATTAATAAGATACCAGTACTCCAAATAATCTAGATGCTTAATTACCGATGTAATTAGTAAAATAATCAAAATTCCACATACCTCAATCACAGTACACAATACTAGCGAAGAGGGATACACTTGGTTAAAACTGAACGCAACTGAAGTGCTCTCGTGTGCGTTGTGAGGTTATATACGTATGTGTCGTTTAGTGTGGATAAGACACTTGAAAATTACGATATAATTTAACACAACAGCAAAATAAAAACGGTAGAAAAGTTCTAAGTTGCGTGATTGAAAGTTGTGAAAGAGTTGCGCATTGCAATGCGAAACGACTTTAGTAAATCATATCCACTACTGGAGAGGCCCATCTACAGAAGTGGAATCTTTATTTGATGAGAAAGAAATAGAAAATTAAAAGATATGTACTGATAGCCAATTGTGAATACTGTTACGAGCTTAGGGTTCGTGACAATAAAAACTGCCGATTGAATTACCAAAATTAACACTTTAATCACCGAACACCAATTAAAACTTAAAAACACTAATAATTATTCACACTTAACACTAGACTTCATCGTATTTCGCTCCGAAAGCTTCGCTCGTATCGCCAATTCAATACTGCCCCGATCGTGGCATGCTGCGGATTTAAATACACTTATAAACCGAAACATCCAGAATATTCCCGTAGATACGGGCGCCGACCGACCAGACGCAGAAAGTTCGAGTGTGGGGCTTCTAGAAAGCTTAATTCTTCTGTTCGATACTAGATGGCGCTGTTGGTCGAAAGCCAAGATTGACATTTTCTAGGAAGCCCTATTGAAAGTTATAAACTGCATGGATTTTTTATGTTGTTACAAGTGTATGCTCAGTAAGTTTATATATCGTATAGTATATATACTGTACAGCGCTGTCTATTTGTGGATATAATGGTAGCTTAAGGACTAAAGTCATTAAAAATATTACATTACGCGAGCAACTCAGGTTCAATCCCCACTGCAACTGGCAATGAAATTATTAGTTGTAATTTTAGGTGCTGATTTGCCAGATACTCGGCAGTGAAGTAAAAGATCGCGCAAAAACCTGCATATCTTAAGAATAAATACTTTAAGGATATGTGAAGTCTGCTATAAGGTAGTTTGGCGGTCTATTGCCCCATAATTTTTTCAGAAATAATTGGCATATACCTCCTGTTATTTACCCAACTATAGAAAATATGTAGGCTGTGACTTTATTTACTTCTATGTGAAGGCATATCCATGTTATCTCAACGCATCTCCCACGAACCCCGACCGCCAATTGAGGATGAAATTACAATTTTCTTGTCGACGCAAGACAATATTATATTAAATACAAACTACATTTTAGTAAAATTGTTACACATAATAATATTAAGTAGCATTCTTCATTAAGAGTAATAAGAAACGATGAAATTTCTCAACAAAATTATTTCAGATGTTATCCGAATACTTGAGTTGACCTCACATTTAGTGCCTATTTTGAAACACTCTTTTTTATACAAAAGTCCGCCTGATGGTTAGTGGATTTTGTGGTCCATAGAACCCCTGAGGACTAGGACTATGCGTCATTTTCAGAAAAAAGGGTCTCCGGTTTTCTATATTCATTATACGCAACATAATAACAACTCCCTTCATAGCTTTTAGGCACCCACGGTCATGGAGATAATTTTTTTTTGAATTTGAACATGGGCTATCTGTTCTGTAACAGACAGCCCATTTTCAAATTCGAAACGCCACATTAATACTAAAGCTAATCAAATGTGGTGATGACAGATCTTTAATGTTAAAGCTAATGATTAAAAAAAAAGATATTATGAGACTCGTTAGCCAAATGTATAATTTAGTTAAGTTTGCTTTGAAATAACTTAAACTGAAACAACCGATGGAAAAAGATTCTCGTGTGACACACTCGTACTTTCAGGTTAAATGTAGGAAGGTCTTCAATTGGATGGAGTGACCACATATACATGAATTCGATGGATGCAGGTGACTCCAGACCGTGTTTTGAGGCATACTTTGGAGGAGGTCTATGTTCAGCAGTGCATTTGAGGGACTGTAATGATGATGATGCTTCGAAGTGGTGTAGTACGAATGCCGTGTATGGGCAAAATTGGCCATACTATGCCGCCTATTGGAAACACTAGAAAAGTGTTATGGCTGAAGATATAACAACAACATTATATCATCAAACATCTCGTTTACGTCAGAGGTATCTATCCAGTCTACGTAGGTATTTAGACCAGTGAAGGGCAGTACAGTCAAATAAAGTCAAAGAAAGATGCGAGGCGTCTCGTACTAAGGTCGTGAACGCGCCTGCCAAACGATGATTGCACACAAACACAACCATTAAGACATACATTATTTAATATGTTATAATATTTCTAATCTAGGATTAAAAACTACATGTCTTCTTAATAACAGGTTACCACAGCGTGCATTGTAGACAAGCTTATTGTACCTGTTAATAAACAATTAATAAACAAATATAATGATAAAATATTATAATTATAATAAAACTGCATAAATCATAATACGAATATACAAAAAAATTTGGAATTTAAACTAGATTGATGGTGTTTTGAAAAGTTTAAGAAACCATATTTCAGAATAATATTAACGACGGTAAAAGAGATTTAAAAAATTCAGTCCATAGGTATCTCGTAGGTTTTTGTAAAATTGTAAAGGATAAGGAAATCTATGGGCCTGTTTACTTGGACTTTAGATAGGCTGTAAAAAAATAAAGTGAAAGACATGCTACTGACATAAGCATGAATAATGAAGATCATCCAAGGATCATCAACACATCCCTGCTGATGGTAGGGGGATACTGCGAACCATAGACATCAAAATATATAAATCAAAATTTAAAATGCACAGTGCATTGACGACTTAGATGAGTCGCCTCGTTATCAGAATTACGGTCTTCAATTCTCATTACTAACGACGTGTACTACTCTTTCTGTCGAGAAGCTATTTATTTTGATTTACACCAAGTACAAAAAGACGGACTTAATGCAAAACCATCAGATGACCAGGTGGTCGGCGGGTCTTTACCCCTTTATTGTCGATATCCCATGCTTTAGAACCGAACGGTTTACTTCGACCTTTTTAATGCGTACTGCAAAAGAGTGGGATAACTTGCTGACGTCTATCTTTCTGTCCGAATCTGGGTGTCTTCAAGGCAACAGTGAATATGCATTTGTTACGCTAAGACAGTGCGATTTACCATCTAGGGCTGCATGACCACTTACCACCAGGTGGAATTGTGGTCAAGCACTGGCTTATAAAAAGTAAAAAGGCACTCCCTGCCAGTTTAGTTATAGGCTAAGCAGAGAAGATAGTGTGTGTGCAAACTGCAAACTACTACTTTAAAACTATCTATGTTCACATTATATATGCATAATTACTATATGTACATACTAAGATACATATTATAAACATAATTACATAAAAATATATACTTATACATACAATAAACAGCAAGCAAGCAGAGCGTGCACTGATGTGTTCCGGTCTGTAGTTATAGAGAGTCAGTATACAAGTAATTACAGGCTGAGAGTTATTCAATCTTAGACCTCAGAGATGTCAATGCATCAATTTTCTTTGTTTTAAGTTGGTTGTATGTATGTGTCCATTGATTGTAGTGGCCATTTACGATGAGGTGGCTGTAACTTCGTTTGATTTTTTTTATTTAATAAAAAATTTTAATAGATTAACATTGATAAACGAACACACAGTCCACCTGATGGTACTTGGATGCTGTATCCCATAGACATCTACATCTATCATCTATTAAAAATCAAAATGCAAAAGCGTTGTCATCCCTAAAGACTAAAATGGAATGGGTCGTGTCGTGTAAAATGTATCCCTAGTTGTCTACACTCACTATAAGAAACATTCAACACTGAGCTGCTATTTAACGCAGGTATTCTGTGACAGCTTGGTCCTGCTACCCTGGTAGAGCAGACCCATTCGTACTACAACTAATACAGCTGCGGCATGGGTCTACCACATATATATTTCTCCTGTATCGTAGAAGCAATTTACGTACATAAATTTCACAAGGACAAACATCCAGACCCGGAACAAATAATTGTAGGCCATACAAATACCTGATCCATGCGGGATTGAAACCCGCAACTCTTAGCGCCGTAACTCATTGCTAAGCAACTGCGAAGCGGAGGCGAAATTTTTTTATTGTGCTCCTATTTCACGCTGGTATCCTGTAGGAGCTTACCCATTCATATCGTAGCTATAACACAGCATTAGTGCCTTTTGATATTTTGGCAACTCGGGCAAAATAATCCTATCTACCTATAGACTGGCCACCGGGACCGAAATTCGGTCTGGAAGACATTATTAGTGGGACTATTTCTGGATTCTGGGAAGAGATAAAGTATCCGCAGCCTTCTTTGATTAAAGTTGCATTGAGGTGACTGTGAACTTTCGACAAATACGACACTTTGTTATACTTCTATTTTACGCTGGTAATATGTACTTACCCATTCGTACCGCAGCGACAATACAGTATTAGTATAGCTGTAGAAGTTATTACTAGCCTTCAAATCAGGAGGCAATTACCCCAACAATATAGTCCCAAAAATGTAGGTCACAGTCATACCACACGTTCATTAACATATGACACAAGCAAACACACTCACAGGTACGTGTTGGTATCCCTTTTAACCAGATGGCACTGATAGATAACTGATGTCAACGGATGCTGAGTTAAATTGTAACAAAAACCGCGAGCGACATTAATTAATTAGAATTGGTTTATAACTCTAACACTAGTTTTTGGACGGGCTTTGTTTATTATGGACAATGCTGTTTCGATTTATTGCCTTCACCTTGATGAAGCTAAAACAAATATTCGAAACATATACAGAAACAGAAACTTTTTTATACAATATAGATTAATAATAATAATGTTCTCCAGACCAAATTTCGGCCACGGCGGCCTGCCTCAACGGAGGCTAGCCATCGGCGCAGGACAGGATTATAGTGCCCAAGTGTATGCGCAAGCACAGGTGCACTCTCTATTCCCTCGCTCTCATAATCCGATGGGACGGTAAACCGACACGACCGGAGAGAGATCAGGCGCAGGACCAACGGCTTTACGTGCTTTCCGAGGCACGGGGTGAGACACCGCCAACTTCCTGACTCCGGGCAGCTACTGAGAATTTCTTCACGGAAAAACTCAATAATTAATTTTTTGGCCCGACCGGGTATCGAACCCAGGACCTCATTTCAGCACCAGTGCAGCAGTCGCACTACTACAACCACTAGACCAACGGGCAGTCACAATATAGATTATAAACAATACTAATTGAAAGTCACTCTTGTGTTTAATTTAACACTAGTTCGGGAATATTCTCTGTCCTGGGAAGAACCAGCAAGAAACCCAGCCACCCACTTTTTAAAAAAAAACAGCTTACAATCATGTTTGTTACACAATTCATCAACACAAAACAAATTAGAAATAGCTTGGTAGTGATCACCTCATTCCCAGGGAATATTATCATCCATAAATTTCTTGATATTATAATAAACCTTTTTTAATAATTTTTTTGAATTTTGTGCAGGTCAAACTTTGTATATATTATGGGATTTTGTTATAAAAGCACATCATCGCGCCAAGAATGATAATCCAATAGACACATTATTAAGCAATTCAAAGTGATAGAGGTGGTCTTGCACCTTTGACGTTGTAAATTAAAAATAAATTGGCTGTCAATAAGTATTATTTATAATCTATACTGGATAAAAAAAATGTTTCTGTTTCTATTCTTACTCTAATTTCTTCAAACAAAATTGTACCATCAAATAATACAAGGGGAACATGTTTACGCCATACTTTTAGTTCGTTACAGTCACTGACTTATATATTACTAGCGTAAGGACCGGGCCGACTGAACAACTAAAACGGACCGATGCGCTGGCCCTAAAATTACAGTTTAGGGCCAACGCGAATCGGTCGACAATGGTGCGCGCGCAGGACAGATTTGCCTGTCATAAATATGTCTAGTTGCGTGGTAAAAGAATGCAAAAATTACAATAAAAAGATTTAAAAAAAACATGGGATATCGTATCATCGGTAAATAACCTTATACAAATTTTGTTACAATTAAATTATTATATAAACGCATTTTTAAAGTTTTATTTTACAGTTAGTTTAGTTACGTTACCAATATTAGGCCAGAGTTGGATTCAGACCATAGATAAATAAATATGTAGCAAGCTAATTCAGACCCTCAAAAATATTCTTCATGGAAAATATAGTATACTGTTTTTAAAAAAATTGTATCGCGTTTGACGTTTCATGTTTCTTTTTCCCATGTGCCAGAATTTTGGCGTCACGCGTCTAGTTTATCTAATTTTTTTTTCGTTTTGTTTTTTGACGGTTTTATTTTTATTTCTGTTTATTTTTTGTCTAAGAACTTAGCGTAAGTTAAATTTTGAATATTGGTACCTAATATTTTTTATATTCAAAAAAAGGTAAAACGAAAAGAGTACAAAAGAAACCATATCTGTTTAATTTAATCTGAAAATCTGATTCATAAAATATTTTGAAATTATTTTTTTCAAACCGATTGCTTCTGGAGCATAGAGTTTTTATCGTGGTAGCCTCGCATCACATCTTGTATCAAGGATGCAACATAAATGCAATAAATGCATCGATCGAGCATCGATTGACCAGAAAGGGAGCTAATTCTAATTTTATTTAAAAAAAACGTGGTACTTATGAACAATTTAAATTTTTTGATATCGTTGGGTTAATATTAAAATGTAAAAGACCCAATAATAATACAAGTCAACCTTTAGGTAAAATTATGGTAATTGTGAAATCCGACCCTGGTTGCGTCGTGTTTTGATATGACGTTTGTATTATGACAGATGCGCTACTTTTCTTGTATGAAAAAGTTATGAGTAAAATATTTAGATGGGCCTATCCTTCCTTTTGAAATCATTGTTTACAGTTGTTTATTACAGTTTATTAGGTAGTGTATACATTGATTTTGTAAAAAAACGCAATGTAACGTCAATTCACCTATCAAGCTTATGTTCTTCAATGGACTTGCCTATGTTCATAGTGGAGAATAAGTTTATCACGTGTGTCCACTTGATGGTAATTACATCTATCATGTATGCCTTATCATCCCTGAGGACTAAGATAGAATGCCTCGTTTCGAGTAAAAAGGGTCTCCGGTTCTCAACACTCACCATACGACATATTTTACACTGAACTTAGGTTAATCAAGAGAAATAAAAGTAGAAAACACATTATGTTCCCTATATACAGCACAAATAGGGATAAGAAAGGGTATATTTGGGTTAATCTATCAAAATTTGCATTAATACAAAAAAAAGTATTTATACAGTAGTAGTAAGTATACAGTATTTACAGACAAATCACAAAGATCCAGAAACACGTTTGTTGGTTATTTATTTATTTATCCTTTTTTCTTTAGTATCATTTAGGTTTTACAATTTTGCGACAAACTTTGTTATTATTACCTATCATCATCATCATCATCTTTACAGCCCTTCACAAGTCCACTGCTGAACATAGGCCTCCCCCAGGGAATTTTACAATGCACGGTCCTGAGCCACATGCAACCATCGACTTCCTGCATGTCTTACCAGGTCGTCACTCTATCTAGTGGGGGGTCGCCCCCCACTACGCCTACCTACCTATGATATTACTTATTAAAGCCTAATGTAAGTCCACTGTTGAACATAGGCCCGCCCGGTAGATTGCCTCATAGGGGGATATGAACAGCAGTGGACTTTACGAGTAGTTGATGATGATGTTGATAATGACAAGGTGTTTTAGTGAGTGGTAGAACTTCTTTATTGCTTAGGAGTTCATGTGGGAAATTGCCGTGCACTATTGTGTTCCAAACTGTAGGTCCAAAGTCAGTATAATCTTAAATCTAAATATCTTAATCCTAAATATCTTTCTTTATTAAAAGTTATACGTGGTGGAGCCACGCTGCAGGTATATTATGGTTGCAGCACGAATCGCTCGGCTAGACCGGGGAAGGACCACGCTCTCGCAGAATACCAGATTAAAATAGCAGCTTAATACTGCTGTACTTCGTATGGTTAGTGTAGAGATCCGGATACTCTTTTTTACTGGAAACGAGGCATTTCATCTTAGTTTTTAGGGGCGACAACGTGTCTGCATTTTGATCCCTAATCGAGGATAAATGTAGATGTCATGGACCACAGCATCCACTTATCATCAGGTAGACTATGTGCTCGTTTGTCAACCTTACTCTTTAAAAAAAGTTAGCTGCAGGTGTCTATAGGCTACAGAAGCGAAATGCTATCATGTGTACTGTGAATGCTTTGGTCACTTCAATTTTCTTTACAAATGTATGCTAAATCTTTGATTAATCACAATTTGTCTCACATACTCATAGAGGAATATTTATTAATATGGCATATTAATAATGGCAGACGATGACTGTAATTGCTTATTATTTTGAGTTATAATCATGAAGGTGCTGTTGTCCATTTCCTGTTTCAGTACCCCTGTGTAGTCTCTCATGACACTCACGGGATGATCTAAAGGATACGACACTCATGTCTTACAGCGTGCTGAACCTAAGTGAAAACTAGTCAAAACATATGCCGACCGTCCCGTTACCCTACACGCCGAACCAACGCTCTGTACTCAGTCTAAAACCAGCGTTAATGGTAAGTGTTCGGCGGGTCGCGTGACGTAGCGTCATGAAAAAAAACACATTGTATTAAAGAAAAGTCATAGTGGAGCTATAATAATGTCTCAACGGAGACTAACCATCTCCACAGAACAGGATTATAGTGCCCAAGTGTATACGCAAGCACAGGTGCACTCTCTATTCCCTCACTCTCATAATCTGATGGGATGATCGAAGAGAGACCAGGCGCAGGACCTTTACGTGCGTTTCGAGGCACAAGTTGAACACCGCTAACTTCTTGAATCCGAGTTGCTACTGAGATTTTCTTGACAAAAAACACTATAACTAATTTAAGTCCGACTCAAGATTCAAACACACAACCCCAATAAACAAGACCAATGACCGCTCAGTAAGTATGAGGCTCCAACAGAATAACAAAACTGTGGCTGAGGTAACTCTGCATTAGCACCATACTGAATCAGGTGACTGACTTTTATGGTACAGATTTTGACTAGCCTTCTAAAGTCAGAGGTTTTAACAATATTATCTTAGGTGTAAATATTTAGACATGTAGGTATGTTATGATATAGTTTATGTTAATGTTATTGTAAATCAGAGTTTTGATATAAAAAAGATGTATACGTCAACCGTGTGGATGCGATGTCCCGTAGGTCCCCATGCACAACCTCGTCACCGTTCCGTGAGTATCGTAGGAGGCAACAGGTGACAACATACCAAGAGATAATCAGCGCCTTCGTGATAACAACTAAAAAATAAAAAGTGCAATCGTTAACACACCTGTCAAGTATCGCAACTATGTTCTATGGCCAATGCCCATCTCCTGGTTCGTTTCCCTCTATGTCGCCTCTGATGACACCCACGGGGCGATATGGGGTAGTGAAATATTGTTATACCGCCACTTCACGTTATTTACTGAGGTACGCATGAATAACATCAAAACTTTTTGACCAAAGGACCTTTTCAATTTAAAATTCATAGGGCATGACCTCTCCTTGTAAGACTATAGTCGCTAGTTAACAACGATCTCAGCTTATTTTACAATAGTTCATCTGATTTTTTTAAAACAATAGTTCATCTGATTTTTTTAAATTACAAATGAGGTCAATTGTCCGTGGTAATTGTGGTAGTTTCGACCACGTTACACGGCACAAGGTCATCGTAAGAGACACCGCGGCGCAGCTTTTATCGCGTTTCAGTTCCCACAATAATTTGCTCGCGTGGATGTGCTTTATACATCGTGTGAACGATTTTGATTCTTTAAATTATTTTTTAATAATATTTTTCCGTGTGATAGATCTTTCATTAGAATAACGGTAAGAATGATAAACTTATCTGTCAGTTAAACAATCTAAATATTCATATACTCATGTGA
The DNA here is from genome assembly GCA_907164705.1 of Parnassius apollo. NCBI lineage: Eukaryota > Metazoa > Arthropoda > Insecta > Lepidoptera > Papilionidae > Parnassius > Parnassius apollo. Next base: position 84,576 of record CAJQZP010001165.1, on the reverse strand, counting down.
CTCACGGGAAAGCGACATCTCAAATAAGTTACAAAATGTATATTCTATGATTAAAAATTAAATGTTGCCATATTCTTTTGCTAAGCTAAGGCACTGCGCTTTACTATTTTCAGCTGCGTCAACACCTACCATTAAGAGGGATAGCAGTAAATTACTGATTTTTATTTATTTTTTTTTATAGAAGAGGGGGCAAACGAGCATGCGGCTCACCTGATGTTAAGTGACTACCGCCGCCCATAATCAACCGCAGCACCAGGGGAATTGCAGGTGCATTGCCGGCCCTTTAGAAAGGAGTACGCTCTTTTCTTGAAGGTCCCCAGGTCGTATCGGTCCGGAAAAATCCGGTGGTAAACTATTCCACAGAGAGGTTGTACGCGGAAGAAAACTAGTCTTGAAACCTACAGTGATGGACCGCCAAGCATCCAGATGATGTGGATGGTATCGCGACGTTTGCCGCGTAGTGCGTTCACGAAATTTGGCGGTTGGGATTAATCCGAACAATTCCTCAGAGCACTCTCCATGGTATATGCGAAAGAAAATGCAAAGAGATGCAACATCTCTTCGCAGTGCCAGTGAATCGAGCCGATCGGAAAACACTCGGTCGTCGACGATTCGAGCCGCTCTGCGCTGGATGCGGTCAAGTGGAAGGAACTGGTACTGGGGAGCCCCAGCCCAGAGATGGGAACAGTATTCCATGTGCGGCCGAACCTGCGCCTTGTAAAGTTGCAGGCGGTGTGCCGGCATGAAATACTGTACCGCTCTGCTGGGCATGCCAAGCTTTTTAGAGGCCAATTTGGCCTTCTCTTCCAAGGGACCACGAAACTGCACGTCACTCGATATGTCGACGCCGAGGAGTCCGATACTGGCTGAGGCAATAAGGGGAGTGCCTTGAAACTGAGGAGATACGAAGGGGTTCTTTTTAGCGGTTAACGCGCAAACTTGTGTCCTCTGGGGGTTAAACTGGACTAGATTTAGTCGCCCCCAATCCGAGACTCTGTTCAGCAAAGACTCGACTTTAGACACAAGTTTGTCCCGGCACTCGGAGACGTTTTCCCGAGAAATATTGGCTCGGCCGGTGTAAAGAGCATCACCAGTGCTGTCATCTGCATAGCAATGAATGTTACAGGTTTGCAACATATCATTGATATGCAGAAGAAACAGCGTTGGCGATAGCACGCAGCCTTGTGGAACACCAGCATTAATAGGCTTGCAATCGGAGCTTGCACCGTCTACAACGACCTTGATGCCCCGATCTGCAAGAAAGCTGGTGATCCAATCGCACAATTTCTCAGGAAGCCCATAGGAAGGGAGCTTCGAAAGAAGCGCTTTGTGCCCAAACTAACGGCCAATGCCTCGCCCTTGGACTCTTTTTTTATAGTAAAAGCGATCGAGGTGCGACTCAAAAGGTCCACACGACTAAGTTCCCAGTGGAAAGAATAAAAAATATCATATGTTTTAATATTTCATACAATTTTTCATTCGGCACAAAAAACGACTTGACCGATTTTGCTCAAAATTTAATGAGGTCTTAAGTTACATAATTATGCGTTAAATGAAACTGGTCCCATGTCAATATTACTCTTTGTTCTTGAGATACACGAGGCGAAAATTGAATCCGAACACACATACATACATATGTACATGTGCACACACGGACATCCTCTTAAAAACCATACTATTCGACTGTAAAGACCTTGAAACGTGGAGATATGTTAAAATTTCCAATTTGCAAAATCGAACCCATTACAATAACTTCCCACTGGGAAGTTAATAATTAGTATAAATATAGATTACCGCGGCAAGTATTGTGGACAAGAACGTACAAAATATAATAATAATAAATTAATTACAGCAAAATGTTAAACGCATCGTTTTGGGGTGACGGCGAAAGAGAACCCATCACCCCGTTTGATCGCATATATGTCGTAAGAAACAACCACAGTCGTTTCTTACGACAGCCATAAATTTATTTAAATTTGCGCAATGGTGTTTACGTCCGATACGTCAATCGTAAATATGCATGAAAAGCGTGGCGGTTATCGAAGTAGCAGTAGAATTAATTATTATGCTAGTACTCTTTGAGATCGTGGTCCATTGAATGAAACTAAGTTTTTGACCCATTATTGCAGTATATAGCTGATGCCTGACTCTATCATGTTAAAACGAAAATTCACGTAAATTTTTAACTAATAATAGTGTTCTCCAGATCAAATTTCATCTTACAATTAACCAACAAACAACGAATTTAAACCTACAAGTAGCCAACAAAATCGATATAGTGAGGGTTGATGGAATCCGCCTAGCATTGCCGTGTTTTTAAATAATGATGATCTACAAGGATCAAAACTGCTGAGTCCACGTAAAGCCCTGTTACATTTACGTAACAGTCGCCCCCCGCCGCGGTGCTGGACGATCTGTATTGCGACATAGACCGTCTTCACATCATAATTCCAACACAACTATTTCGACCCCGTGGATAATTTGTAATAATATTACATTATAAATAAGCGGAGTGCTTCGTGTGATTTAAAGTTGTTGGCGAATGTTTGAACCAATTGGCAGGAAGCTATTTAATAATAGATTATAATATGATTGGAAGAGTAATCCCATAACATTTCAATGATGAAATACAACGAGGATTCTTAGCATAGTGTCAAGAATATTAAAATAAGATAATTTCCCCCTATATTTTTTTTAACTTAAACTGCACCATCTCTCATCCTTCCTCCAATTATTCCTAACGATAAAAATATTTTTTCTTACGGTAATTGAACCCGTCGTCCTCAATCATATCTATGAAAGTTTAATTTCTCCTTCTTTTAGAACCGTGGTACCTCAGGAGTTTTTTTTTATAAAACGAGGTGACAAACGAGCACACAGTCAACCTTATGGTAAGTGGTTGCTATGGCCCATGGACATCCACATCTATTCTCGATTACAAATCAAAATGCACTAAGATGGAATGCCTCGTTTCCAGTAAAAAGGGTCTCCGGTTCTCTACACCACCATCCGAAACACAGCAGCATTAAGCTACTATTTTACGCTAGTATTCTGTGAGAGCGTGGTCCTTCCCCGGTCGAGCCGACCCATTCGTGCTACAACTATATTACTAATATAACTATAGCATGGCTTTACCTCATATAAAAAGTTAAGAGATTTCTGTAAACTCCACAGGTTCGATTCTCGTTGACACCAATCAAATTGTTAATTACAATATTTAATTCTGAGTTAATACGCGCTCGACATAGAAGCTAAGAAACCTGTGGAGTTTTCGCAGAGATTGCATATCCGAGAAGTTAAAAAAATATTTTGGTGGCGTGTTGTCTCCTCTATTGTTCTCTATCTTCATCAATTCGATCTGTTCCCACATAACTTCTCTTTACCACCTATATGCAGACGATTTACAAATCTACTCTCAATGTAAGATTGCGGATCTCCCCAATACAATTAGATTAATTAATGAAGATCTTATTCGTATTTCTCATTGGTGTAATTCATTTGGGCTTAAAGTTAATCCATTGAAGACTCAAGCCATTATTATTGGGAGTTCGAAATTAATCTCTCGGTTAACTTTGTCGCTGCTCCCGCCAATCATATTCGATGGGACACTTATCCCATACAGTGACAAAGTTAAGAATTTAGGTATTATGTTCGATCAGACTTTGTCTTGGGGACCGCAAGTTAGTGAAATAAGTAAAAAAATGTTTGCCGCAGTTGGTTCACTTCGAAGATTACGCAATGTTCTCCCCATTCCTACTAAAGTTGCGCTGGCTCAGTCTCTTCTTTTACCGATCCTTGACTACGCGGACACTTGTTATCTTGACCTAACATACGAGCAACTTAATAAACTTGAGCGGCTTCAAAATTATTGCATAAGGTTTATATTTGGGTTACGAAAGTATGACCACATATCCGAATTCCGCCATAAGCTCAAGTGGCTCCCGATTCGTCTTCGCAGGAATACTCACATTCTTCATCTTCTTTACTGCATTCTGTTCAATCCGACCACTCCTTCTTATTTGAAAGACCGATTTATATATTTAAGTAGTTTACGATCTCTAAATAATCTCCTTCTAAGTACCCCTAGACATTCCTCTTCCTTCTATTCTAATTCTTTTACGGTTACCGCTATACGACTATGGAATTCTCTCCCCTTACATATCAAAAAATCTAAATCTCTTCCTATATTTAAAAATAAATTAAAACTTTATTACCTTTCCTCTTAAGTTACTACCTGTCGTCATTCATTTTTAATCATTTATGTTCTTCTATTTATCTTTCTTTATCATATTCTGTACACCCCTTCCGCTATCTTTTAAAATAGTATCCTCTGCCCTAAGGTTGCCTGGAAGAGATCGCTGTTTTAGCGATAAGGCCGCCTGTTGTACCAATGTCCCTTTAAATATATAAATAATGTAATATGTTCCTTGGTGTATAATAAAGTATATTTTACTTTACTTTTACTTTACTTTAAAACATATGAACAATATACCAACATGCATTAGGGTAGCGTGGTAGAAGCTTCCTTGCCCTAAAACCCTCTCACTAATGTGATTAAACTTCCACTTTTTTTTAACCTTACTCTTATATTCAAAATTAAAATAACAAAAAACAAAAAAGAACTCGTTTTTTTTCTAGGAATCTGTCTAAGTACCTATCACCCTCTTACCTATTTTTTCCATTAGACAGCAGTGTGTAATGCTACGTTTCGAAGTGAAAGGTATATTTCTTTAAAAAAATATTTAAACAAAACGCTACCTTGAATAAAATTATATTTACGAACTTTATCGCGCTTAATTAACTTTTTTTAACTTATTTTAAATTCCTAAAGTTTCGGGTATTTTACAGCACCCTTGGGGGACAGATGTTTGACGTCCCAATGTCATAGTTAACCAGGCTACCTTCAGTTTTTTAATATAAATTTTTGGTCCGATCTACGCAGAACGAGCTTACAGTATCTTGAAGTCTTGCAGGGGTATGCTTGGGTTTGGGTTTAATTTTGTTAATTATAGTATCGCAAGCAAAACGACGTCAGCTTTATGTTCTTTCACGCGAGTTTTTATCGATCTTTTTTTTTTGACCTATGTAAGAGAGACCATTTCCATTCCATTTCATTCCCAATCTAGCTTGTACACTTCTGCATCTTGTAGACGAATATTACATTTGATGGATGGTAAAATGGTTACCTCCACACTAGGATTTTCTCCTATATCGTGGGTGCAGTTTACATACATAAATTTCACAAGGATAAACATCTAGATCTATTTTCTGGATGTTAGCGCTGTTAGTCTATACGACTCTTACAGCTAATTAAAAAAGGGAAAGGCAATGAGGTGAGGATGATGATAAGTGGTTTATGATTTGGTATTATTACCAATCATCATGTCACCTTTTTAGGCGTTTCTTGAACTATCAGTCCGAGGGGGGGGGGAGTGCGGACCCCCGTCTCTGACTGCTCAGCTCGTGTCGGTCGATGGTCTGGGCGGTAAGAACCGCCCAGGAACGCGGGTGTACGGTGTGTACGCGGTGTGAGCTGGAGCTGTCCCATTCGTTATTCTATTAGTGTTTGTTCTATTTAGTATCTCATTGCTAAGCCACTACGCTACGCCGTGCCACACATTTCACTTCAGTCCTTAAAAGATGTTGACTCATTCTACTTGGAAATTCATTCCAACTGCCCATGTGCTGCAATAGCCATATATCATCAGATGGACTACAAGTATGATAAATTATAATTATAATAAGTACAATAATAATATTATATAATTTTATAAAAAATTTATTGTGCCTTGCTGAAAATCAATATGTATTTGTAAAAAAGGCATTACATAATAAAATGAAATGCAGTATCTTTAATTTTTTTTCGTCTGATATAAAAATTCTTAATTTATATTTTCGGAGCAGAAATGGAAATAAGAAACTTTGCAATTGTCGGCCACTATCCACTTACAAGTACGGTGGGCAATCGAAAACATTTCTTCCCCATCGTTAATCGATCTAAGTATGTATATGGCCGATCTAATGTTACTTCAGCCTTTTGTACCGTTTCGCTATGTCAGTTATTCTGGTCCTCTTGCGGATAGAAGACTTCTACCAATTTTATATTTTTTACAACTCATGCGAAAATGGAGGAGGTGGAAGGCGGGGTTATTTTTAGCTCTAGTATCCGTCTACAAACGCCAATAAATATTGTTCAGTTATGCCCACACGTTTTCGGTTTTAAGGATACTAGAGACATCCTATCATATTTGACTTCGGAGTAATATAACATTCTGTGTAAAAGTAAAACTAAGAACTTAATTAAAAACAGCCTCGCTTTAAGAATGTCCACTGCGCCATATCGTGCCCTGGATGTCGTGAGAGGTGACAGAGGGTAATTTAGACAGGAGATAGGCAGCAGCATCTTCGTAAATTAAAATAAAACTGCGTTTTCAGCGTGGCAACTATGGCATGCCTCCTATGAGGCATTCTATGTTGTTAACTATTGTACTTTTATAGGCTGTAATGGATGGATTGATGATGAAACCAAGAAAATGAATAATGTTTAAAATTGTTAGACAGTTAGAGTGTAGCTGTGCGCGGACTGTTGTGTTCCGATCTGAAGGGTGAAGAGCCTGTAGACTTCTTAGTTTGAAGTTGGTTGCAGGTGTCTACAAACTACAGTAACCACTTACATCAAGTAGGCTGTAAGCCCCCGCAACGAATGCTATCCATGAGGACTTCCCCATGAAAAAAATAAGAAATAAAAGATAGGCTGTAAGTTTGCTTGTCACTTCTGTTTCGTAAAAGAAATAAGTAAAATGTTATGCAACTGCTTATTTTCAAATTCCGCTATCACTTTACTAAACAATGTACTTTTTTATAGGATAGGATGACAAACGAGCACACAGTCTACCTGATGGTAAGTGGTTACTGCGGCCCATAGACATCTACATCCATCCTCGATTACAAATCAAAATGCAGATGCATTGTCACCCGTGAGAACTAAGATGGAATGCCTCTTTTCCATTGAAAAGGGTCTCCGGTTCTCTACACTCACCATACGAAACACAGCAGCATTAAGCTACTATTTTACGCTGGTATTCTATGCAAGCGTGGTCCTTCCCCAGTCAAGCAGACCCATTCGTGCTACAACTGTACTTATAATATTATAACTTCAGCATGGCTCTTCCGCGTATACTATACAATATATAACTATATGGTAACAAAAGTCAACATTTAACACTTTATTATTAGTTTCTCATATTGATATGAATATTAAATAAAGATTTAATATTCATACGAATGGAAAAATTCATGTCTATGTCTTTACTGACGTCAGTTCAATGGTATCAACAGAGGCGTAGATACCGCAGTATCAGCCGTATCAATGACACGGGGCCCCCGGGTTACAGGGGAATTCTTCCTTTTTTTTTTTAACATGGTGAAATGCCTACGCATACCCGCCTCGCGGGGGCAAGGACGGGTTATGTCGGACTCGCACCGACTAAAACCCCATGGTGTTCCACCTTCGTCGCATATTGGCAGGGCTACGGGAACGCTTTCGCACACTTCCGCGGCCCTACCAGCGACTGCCGCCCCATGGCAGCACCTCCTCGGAGAGGAATATTCCTCCCCGTTCTCCTTCCCAAGTAAGGCGCACCAGAACACATGGCACGCCTTCCTCCACGGCCTCCAACCGCATCCACGCAACAGACGCCCCCGCGTCCGATGCGCGAAGATCATGGGGCCAGGAAAAACGAGCACTTAGAAGTACTAGCCTTCCCGACCCCAGCGGCGGATCTGGTCTATGGCTCCGCCGCCAACCAAGTTTCGGCTGCGGAGGATAGGGAGAGCGGCGCCTCGCAATACCGACAATCCTCTCCCCCCGCAGCCCCATCACCACCGCATCAACGGTGCGGCCCCGTTTGAGTCGCAGAGGATAGGGCGAGTGGCGCATCGCCATACCAACACTCCTCTTCCTCCGCGACTCCACCTCGGCTGCAGCGGTAGAGGGTGCGGAGTCCCCACTCGCTGCAGTCCACCAGCACACATCCGAAGTGGGCTCCCCAAGCCCACTCGGGGTGGCCACCTCAGGCCGGCCCTTCACCTCGGGCCAGCCACGTGGGTTCCTCTTTGTTCACCGTGGGAGACAGAGCCACGGCTACTAAGCCCCCCGCCACGACAAGGCGGGAACCCGTTCGGGGGGAGGGGCATTCTGCCTGTGGCACCGCTTTCGAGCGGTCGTGTCCAGGTAGTCCGCGCTCTCGTCCCCGTACGGTAGTGCTATCTCGCTCTCGCGCCTTCGCTGACCTACTCGCGCTGTACAGCGTCGACGCATTGGTGAGTCATTTACGCTAACAGTTCTTGCCCCCCTGTCTTCAGGCGGGGAGGTTTGACTGACCTCAGCTTATTCCTGTTACTTTATTGTTATTTTTATTGTTGATTTTTGTTATTTCTCTGTTACTCTTGTATTGTTATACGTGTATATTGTATCATAGTACGTCTCGTGTTCAAGTTCAAGGACCCGTCCCAATCCTTACTGTTTGTAGAAATACTGCCCCCAACATGTCCACAGTTAGCCAAATTAAGTCCCTCGTCGCCGCCCTAAACCAAACTCTTGGTCTGGGCCTTAACCTCGATGAGACGGCCCTCGCCGCCATCGCCGCCCATGTTACTCCACCTGCCCCTCAGGCACTCCAACAGCCGCCCGTAATTGCGACATACCTAGAGACTAAGAACTCTTTTGCCCCCCTAGAGATGGAGTACGCATGCTCCGAGTCCTCTGCATTGGCCTCCCGGAAGAGGCCCGCCACCAATTCTGACACCGGTTCATCGGAGTCCTGTGACTCCGACGTAACCGGGGAGTCTTCATTCACCACGGTGAACTCCAAGAGTAACGGTAAACGTGCCGCGAAAAAGCGCACCCTCCCTGTCTCAGCGGCCCCTGCCGCTCCTACAACCTCCGCAGCTCCCGCTGCCGCCTCTGCCCCCGCAGCACTTATGTCACTAGATATCCCCGCTCCGACCAAGCCAGTCTTTTGCTGTGCTCCAGTCCTTGCCAAGAAGCAAGTCCCGGCCCTGTCTTCCTAAGAGACAAGGAAAAATTCACCAAATTATCGAAAACCTGCTACAAAGCAGGCATTAAATATGACACGCCATCAACCTCGGGGAGACTATTAAAATCATCCCCAATTCGATCGATGACTTCCGTCAACTCACCAGGCTATTCACAGCCGAACGAGTTTCGTATCATACTGTTACGAGCTTGAGGTTCGTGACAATAAAAATTGCCGATAAAATTACCTAAATTAACACTTTAATTTACTTTACGCAAATTAAAACTAAAAACATTAATAATTAAACACACTAATTCACTTAATTCCGCTCCGAAGCTTCGCTTGTGTCGCTGAGTTCAACACTACTCTGATCGCATCTTGCAGCACCTATTTATTTAAATTAGCAAAGAAATATCCAGAATGTTCAAGTAAACACGCGCAAGGTACCGAGCGTTCGAGTTTCGACTAGGCGCTGTCGGTTGAAACATTTGTGATGTCATTTTCTCAATGCTCCCCTCGCTCGTTCCTGACACTAGATGGCGCTAGTTGACTTATTCACGCAACACTGCCCCCTCCTAAGACATGCTCGTCCCGAGCATTATCGGTCCCATAATAACGCGCCAAGCGATCCACATGGACGATCTCAGGAGTCCCTCTTGCGCCTTTCTGTATCCGGTAGGTCACATCGTTGATCCTGGTTACAATCCGGTACGGGCCGTCCCATTTAGCTTGAAGCTTAGGAGATTTCCCTTTGCTGCGGACTGGATTGTGCAACCACACTAATGAACCTTCGTTGAACCCTTTATTGTTCATTTTGCGGTCGTACCGGGTTTTCATTTTCTCAGACATTTGCTGGCCCGATTGTCTGACGTGCTCATAAATGTCGTTCATTTTGTTCCGCAAGTCATTTGCATAATCGGTTATACTGCGCATCAGGTGGTATCCCGGTGATCAGGTCCGCAGGCAGCCGTAATTCTCTTCCAAAGTTTGCGAAAGCTAGTGTCACTGCTGTACTTTCGTGAACAGAACTTCGATATGACAACAAAAACGGTTGTATGTGCTTGTCCCAATCTCGTTGCCGATTGTCTACAACTTTTGCTAGGTACCTCTCCAATTTCTGATTAAATCGTTCTACCATTCCATCAGATTGCGGGTGATAAGAAGTCGTTCTTGTTTTATGAGTACCCCTAACTCGGCAAGTTTCCTGGAATATCTGAGACTCAAAATTCCTTCCTTGATCGCTGTGAATCTCTAAAGGTACTCCAAAACGACAGAAGACTTCATGAACTAGTTTATCTGCAACTGTTGAAGCTTCTTGATTTGGAATGGCGAAGACTTCTGGCCACTTAGTGAGTGAAGTAATCCATCACAACCATGAAATACTTGTTACCGCTTTCGCTCTCCGGAAACGGCCCCGCCACGTCAATGGCTATTCTCTCCCATGGTGCACCCACATTGTACAACTTCAATGCACCTCTACTACGAGTCTGAGGTCCCTTTACAGCCGCACAACTTGTACATTTGCGACACCAGTCCTCGACATCGTTTCGACAGTGGACCCAGTAAAACCGTTCTCGGATCTTCAGTAGAGTTCGTTTAACTCCCAGATGGCCTCCTGAATAATCATTATGGTACAGCTGTAGAACATCCGGTACTTTAGTTTTAAGGACAACCATTTGTAAATGACAGCTGTCTCCCCGAACATTTTCCCATTTACGGCACAGAACTCCATCCTGAAGCAGCAAGCTGTCCCATTGGGCCCAATAGCTTTTCGTGGTTGAACTCATCGCTGAGACGTCCTTCCACTTAGGCTTGGTAGCACGGGCCTTCATCCATCCCAGAATCAGCTTGATGTCCGGATCTTCCTGCTGTGCATGTCGTAGGCTGTCCTTCCACCCGTTGCTGAGGTGGTCTGTTCTGAGCATCCTCACGGATACCACTTCCTTACCTTGCCTACTACAATGGTTGCCATCTTCAGGACAAGGGCTTCTTGACAATGCATCTGTGTTGCCGTGAGATTTCCCGCTGCCGTGTCTGATAGTAAAGTCGTATTCCTGCTGCTGCTGGGCGGTGCTGTTAGCCGCACTTCCTTTCTGAGACCGTTCACCTTCCCTTCCTAGGGTGTGCTTCGGGCAGCTGGACCGAAGATGGCCACTTTCCCCACAGCCATAGCACCTAGGGCTGTATCTTCTATTGTGGTCGCGAACCGTAACTGCTGCAACCTCCCTAGCGTGAGGTGAACGACGATCCTGTCGCCGCCAGGCAGTGCCGTTAACTGCACTACCCTCCTGATATCGTTCACTTTCCCATTTTAGGGTTCGCTTAGGGCAGCTGGATCGAAGATGGCCCTTTTCCCCACAGCCATAGCACCTAGGGCTGTATCCTCTGTTGCGGTCGCGAACTGTAACCGCTGCAACCTCCCTGACGTGATGGGAACGATGATCCTGCCGCACGGCTTCTACCTCCAGTGCATGGGCCAAGGCGTCCTTAAGCGTCTCGTGGTGCCCGAGCCTCACGGCAGCTCTGACTTCCAGGTCGCGGATGCCGTCGATGAATGTCTGCACCAGGTTCCCTTCAATGAGCGCAGGTACAGACCGGTATGCTTTTCGCACCAGCTTCTCCACTTCTAGAGCCCACTGCTGCAGGTTTTCGTTGATGCGCTGCACACGATCTTTAAGCTGCGCACGAAAGACGTGTTCCAGGTGAGCGTCGCCATATCTTGCCTCCAATGCCTCAAGGAGTTGCTCATAAGTCACTTCCTCACCGAGAGCTTCCAGAACTGTTAAGGCCTGGTCGCGCAGGCCTAGTGTGAGAGCAGTCATGGCCTGACTTTTATTCCAGCCGTTCGCCTTCATAACAGCCTCGAACTGGATTTTGTAGGCTGACCAGGAAGAAGTCCCGTCGAATGGTGGCACCTTGAACCCACGTAGCGAAGGTGTAGTAGCTACTACGGGAGCTGTAGTTCCCTCCCCAAGTTTGAGTTCGTCAAGTGATTTCCTTATGTCAGCCATTACGTTGTCAACCCGATTGTTCACTTGGTCAATTCGGGTTTCATGTTCTTCGATTCGTGTTTCAGCTTCCGAGAGGCGGTTGTCATGTTGAGCAACCCTATCCTTCACCTCCCTTATCTCTTTCCCAAAGGTAGCGTGAAGGTCCTTCATGAGGAGCATCTGCTCTTTCGACCGACGAGCCTGTTCCGCCTGCTGATCTTCCAACCAACGGGCCTGTTCCTCCTGTCGGCGGAGCTGTTCCTCTTGTCCGCTCTGCAGCTGCTCTTTTAACTGACGGACCTGTTCCTCCTGTCAGCGAGCCTGCTCTGCCTGTCCGCCCCGCAGCTGCTCTTCCAACCGACGGACCTGTTCCTCCTGTCGGCGAGCCTGTTCCTGCAGCATCACCATCAGGGCGCCTAAATCAGGTGCTGCAGATGCAGGAGCTACTGACGAACCGGCCTCCGTTGCCGGCGGCTGGCCCTCCGACGTCTGCGGCGTTGCACCGCCAAATCTTCTCTGGTCCGTCTCATGCTGGCGTTGACTGCGGGTACGAACACCCTCCGTTTCCTCCTTAGGTATAATCGGCATGATTTTATCCCACTTCTGACACAAATTGTTACGAGCTTGAGGTTCGTGACAATAAAAATTGCCGATAAAATTACCTAAATTAACACTTTAATTTACTTTACGCAAATTAAAACTAAAAACACTAATAATTAAACACACTAATTCACTTAATTCCGCTCCGAAGCTTCGCTTGTGTCGCTGAGTTCAACACTACTCTGATCGCATCTTGCAGCACCTATTTATTTAAATTAGCAAAGAAATATCCAGAATTTTCAAGTAAACACGCGCAAGGTACCGAGCGTTCGAGTTTCGACTAGGCGCTGTCGGTTGAAACATTTGTGATGTCATTTTCTCAATGCTCCCCTCGCTCTCGTTCCTGACACTAGATGGCGCTAGTTGACTTATTCACGCAACAATACGTACGCTCTCCCGGAAGAGCGTAAAGTGAGGGCCGTCATCCGAGGCGTTCCCTTCGAATTTTCCAACGAGGAAATCCTTGAGGACCTTAAGTCCCAAGGTTTCCCCGTAGAAGCCGTGCACAAAATGCACAGCAGAACGGGCAAAAGGTTCAATCTTGCCCTAGTCATTTTAACCAACGTATCGGAGGCAAAAGCCATCTTCCGGCAGGTACGCACAGTGTGTGGCCTGTCGAGAGTGAGGGTTGAGCCCCCAAATAGGCGCGGATTCCCGGCGCAGTGCCACCGCTGCCAACTGCTCCGCCCCACCCAGGTGCGTTAAGTGCCTTGAACCCCACAACACCAAAGAGTGTCCTGGGCCCAAAGACGCCGAATCCCCACCCGCATGTGTCCTGTGTAAAAAAACAGGCCACCCGGCAAACTACAGAGGCTGCCCTTGCGCACCTCATCCTCGCCCCAGTAGGCAAGCTCCACCGCCAGTCAATGACCGCTCATTCCCGGCTCTTTACCAACGGCCCCGTCAGGGCCTTTCTCAGCCCATCCAGGGCTTCTCTCGGCCCTCTCAGGGTGCCCCTAGGCCCCCTCAGGGCATTATTCGGCCCCCTCCGGGCTTCTCTAATCCTATGCAGCCTCCAGTCTTTCCCTGGGGCCCCAAAAAGGCAGATCCGCCGCGGACAACCTCCGCCCCACAACAATCACAGCCCTCAATTGATGACCTAAAAACGTTGTATTCCGCTATTAGGAACATCGACGTTGGGGAAATCGCTGCGCAAAAAAATTGCGCGCTGCGAGGTCCACTCATGACCGTCTCCTCGCTCTTACAGAGCATCATAATCTTTTGTGTTCGTTGTAAGTTAAGTTAACTTAATTAACTTAACTTCACAATGACAGAGCAGTTGCTCTACCAAAGTCTCACGGTCGTATCAAACCTAAGGGTTTATCGCCTGTATCCTTTAATATTCGCGGTTTGCGAAATAACCCAGAGCTTAAGCTCTTTCTTCGAAATCGTGAAGCCGTTACATCTGTTTGTTACATCCCTTCAGGAATCCATCCCCTCAAAAAAGAGGCTATTTTATCCTTAGGCAATTCAGTCATTATGTTTGGACATTTTAACTCCAAGCATACTGAATAGACATGCCGTACTACCTCCCCTAGTGGCAAGATACTGCTCGATATCACGCAGTCTCTTGATATTACCGTCCACAGTCCTCTCGGTGTTACTCACTTTCCCGATAACATCGATCACGCCCCCGATGTACTAGATTTTGCGTTATTCAAAGGAGTTTCTCTCAACCTCAGGGCAATCGAGACACTAGACGATCTAGGATCCGATCACCGACCGGTCTCCCTCATTCTAGGCCATCAGCCGCCTCCCCCAACACACACGAATACCTTCACTAATTGGAAGGGATTCAAGGAATCCCTAGATAAAGATCTGGTCTCACAGGACTCTACCATCTCCCTATCTTCGGAATTAGACAGTCCCGAAAAAATCGACACCGCGGTCGATTCACTTTCCACCTTTATTAAATCCTCCCTTAAGGAGAATGAAAGGGTCGTCCCAGTTGCTAACAATAGTGGGCTTCCGCTACATATTAGCAACCTATTAAAAGCCAAGAAAGCTGCTTTCCAGAGAGCAGCAAAATATCCCACCCCCGAATATAGGCGCACGGCCAATCGTCTTCAATGAGAACTCCGTTTCCGCCTCTCTGAATTTCGAGACCTAGAAAAGAGTAAACTCATGGAGAATATCTCTCCGTCTCAAACAGCATACTATCAGATGGCTAGAGCCCTCCGCATAGACGATATCACCCACACTCCCCCTCTCTCCCGTCCCGACGGTACGGTTGCCTTCGAGGACGAGGAAAAGGCTGAGTGCCTTGCAGACAGCATTGCCGCACAATGCTCTCCCTAGCTCTCAACCCGTCGACCTCTCACACATCCAGGCAGTGGAGGATGAGGTCCGCCCCCGGAACTCACCCCCCTACAGCCTCCGAACCTATCTCTGTGTCCAATGATGAGATTTCATCCCTCATCAAAGGACTTAAGCCCAAAAAGGCTCCGGGCGTGGATGGCATATCTAACCAAGCCCTAAAACACTTTCCTGAGCAGGTGTTAACCTTTTTTATCTATTATCTTCAACGCCTGCTTCAACCTTAGTTACTTTCCCACTACTTGGAAAGAGGCAACTGTGATTGGTATTCCCAAGCCAGGCAAGCCTCTCAACCTCCCCCTCCAGTCATCGCCCCATTAGCCTCCTCAAGGCCATGGGCAAGCTCTTCGAAACAGTAATCCAAACTCGCATGAGGCGCCATCTGTTTCCCACAGACGGTGACCCTCTTATCATTCCCCATCAATTCGGTTTCCGAGCGAAGCACTCATATCCCCAACAAGTTCACCGTATTGTGGAATATATATTCAGCGGTTTTTATCCTCGTCGTCATAAGACCATCGCGGTCTTTATCGACATAGCTAAAGCCTTTGATAGAGTCTATCAATACAATCTACAATGCCAGAGCATACAGGCCTTATCTACAAGTTATACAAAACAGGTCTCCGCGATCGTTTGTCTCATGGCCTCTTATCTAAAGCATCGTACCTTTCGTTTTAGACACGAAGGCACGCTATCTTCACAGCGCCCTATCAAAGCTGGTGTCCCTCAGGGCTCAGTACTTGCTCCTCTGCTGTACATCCTGTTCACCAACGACATTCCCATCCCGTCGAAAGGTGCTCAGCTCTCCCCTCTTCGCAGTCGACACTGCTCTCTACTGTAAAGGTATCTCACTACCTTTCATACGGAACAAGGTTCAAAAGTCAGTTGACGACCTAGGAGCTTGGTTCAAAAAATGGCGCATCGATGTGAACCCGGATAAGAGTTCCGTCGTTCACTTCGATTATAAACGACGCCGTCTCAAAAACACTCCACCAATACGTATGCTAGGGACCCTTGTCCCCTGGCATACGACTGCCAAACACTTTGGTGTCAATCTAGACACAAGGCTCACCTTCAGGCCCCACGTCAAAAGAGTAACCCGTCACGCACGTTTTTACCTGAGTAGGCTCAACAGTATGTTGGGCCGACACAGTAAAATGTCCCTCAGAAACAAGCGTACCCTTTATAAGGTCTGTATACAACCAGTCATGTCCTACGCGGGCCCCATTTTTGCCCACGCCGACCCAAAAATTATTAATGAACTCCAAATAGTTCAAAACTTTTTCTGTCGTCGAGCTGCGAACGCACCTTGGTACGTCCGTAATACCGACCTTCATCGGGACCTAGAGCTCCCTACAATTCAACAATTTCTCAAAAAACTCTCTGAGAACTTCTTCAAAGCCTCAGAGTCGCACTCCAACCATTTTATTCGTGAGGCAGCTACTTATGCAGCCCCACCCCCCTCTCGCTATCGAGTCCGCAGGCCGAGAAACTCTCACTCGGAACCGCCTAATAAACTGTCAAACGACCTGAACTGCCTCCTGGCGGCTCAGGCCAACTCTAATTAAATTAAATTATTCAATTTCAATTTGCCTTCGTAGGCACTCCCTCAGCGGCTCGGAGCCGCCTGCGCCCTCTCTTCCCAAAAGAGGGTCGCTTCCGATACGGCATAAAAAGCTTAAACAGCTGGTTGCCAGTCCCCAAAGGCGGTTTTTAGAGGTTATCACATATAAAATTTCCCCCGGTAGGCAGTGAGTCCCTCATAACCACGATAGACCGGCTGTCGTGGTATGCGTAATGCATTTTCCGCCTCCCTACATAAAGGGTAGCCCTTTCCAATTGCTTCGGGCGCAAAAAAAAACTACAGGGGCCCCCAACGTGTGTAATCAAAAATTCGTAAAATGTTATCCGCAAATCCACTTGAACTCTTAGGCCGTACTTCCCGAAAAAAAAATCATATCATCAAATAGTTCCCAAAGTGCCTAAAGAAGACCTGTCAGAAATTGTCCAATTTTCTGTAGTTTACAGTACACAGTTCATACATCTCGATAACTGAAAATTGTGATAACGTATTTAAAGACATAATAATCTTTATTGATAAACATATTAAAAGCACAAAATTTACGTCGGTTATTACCCCTGATCTGAAAACTTCTACCTACTTTCAGGGACTAAATTAATAGTTGCTTATACGAGGTGCATAATCGGAATTCATATATATTATTTTTCTTTCGATTTTCAACCTCTGCTCTGTACAGTCATTTATAGAAATATGATAAAAAAAAACTGGTCCAAGATACTTTGTAGACATTATCAATAAAAATGTATACATATTTTTTGTTTGAAAGGCCAACGCAGAAATAAAAGAAGTACCTTACAAAATTACAAATTCATGGAAATCTTGGCATAAAATAATTTACAATGAAGACAAATATTCATTACTAACGTTTTTTGGAATTCTTTCAAAATACGTACCAGTTCTTCGCTAAAACATCTATTGTAATGCTGCGGCTACACTAACGAGCAACGTCAATGCCCATAAACACAACCCCAAATTTAACGCGATAAAATGAGTAGCCACTCATCAAATTTCGTGAACGCACTACGCGGCAAACGTCTCTATACCATCCACCATCTGGATGCTTGGCGGTCCACCACTGTACGTTTCCAAAGGAGTTTTCTTCCACGTACAACCTCTCTGTGGAATAGTTTACCACCGGCGATTTTTCCGGACCGATACGACCTGAGGACCTTCAAGAAAAGAGCTTACTCCTTTCTAAAGGGCTGGCAACGCTTGGTGTTGCGGTTGATCATGGGCGGCGGTAGTCACTTAACATCAGGAAATCCGCATGCTCGTTTGCCCCCTCTTCTATAAAAAAAACCTGTTTCGGTCACTTCAGAATTCTTTGGGTAGTGTTAAGGTAATATCAAGAGAGGACTGTCAAAACTACTTGTCGCATTTTCATGTCAAATCAAAATCCAAAAATTTCTGCAGCAACGGGATTATGTCATCTACCTACAAGATGGCAAGTTATCGAACAAAATAGCCCATACTCGTATATTTGTTATATTTAAATGTAATGAAACTTTGAAAAAAAATTATGTATATGAAATACGAAGAAACTTTTTCCGCGACATATTAAGTTCGCCGAACTAGACAAGAAAAGCTTATTTTTGATTTGAATTGTTTGGCTAGCTTAGTTCCTAGTAGTATTAATTGTAATTATTAGCCTATAATCTTTATATATATAATTTATTTTAGTCCAATGCTAGTGGTTTCGGGCCTTTCATTGGGCCCCCCAACAAATTTTATACAGGGCCTAAGGCACGCTACGCCACTGGGTATCAATAAATTACTGCAGGAATTTTTCTTTTTTTATTGAAATTTTCTAAGCGAATACCACTTACTTTTAACTTGTTAACACCAGACGTTAATAAGTGACAAGACAATTAAAATAAACTGAAACACATCATAGTAAACAAATTTTATTGAAGTAATAACTATTATCTTTTTGGCGCCCGTTTTACAAAAAAATCTTCTTACCTATTAAGTCATTTTGCCGTTGATATTATTGCAGGGGCTTCATAACACTTTAACAACAATATTCCCTTCAATGCTTCTGATAACTGTGGTATGGTTTCGTAATCGTGGGGTCATCCTTAAATGAAGGAGATATTTTTAATCAAACAATACGTAAAATTACAAATAAATTACTGAGCTACGGAACCTACAAGCCGTTCTTTGCCTCCATGCACCGCTCCAACCTGGGAAGTAATTCTCCTGCGTCTCGAATAACTCGATTATATAATTATTTGCCCAGATCTCTTGACATTTATATACTACGTGTTATAAAATATATAAATGTAAAAAATCATTACACGAACACCTAGTAACACTAAAACATGAAAATTCAGTGAAATTGAGAGTACCTAAATGTGGCATGTATGTATGTATATTTGTATACGTCTGTATTTATTTTTATATATACTTAAAACTTTTTATACCTCGTACACAAATTGCCATTGATGATAATATAAGAAGTACTTATCGTATATGTTTATTGCATGAACAGGTATTTACGTAAATAATTATGTATATATGTATGTTTTTCAGTTTGGTTATACATAGACAGCTTTATGGTGCGTAATTAATAAATTTTGCAACTCCACCGAACTCTCTATAAGCTATATAATAAAAGAATGTTTATGAATATAAGCCGTGGTCGCCTGTAATTGGTAAGGCACTTGAATGGTACTTTAATTATTTATATATGTGTATATATAAAAGTATGGTACTTTTATAAGAGTATAGTGTTACCGTGTAGTGACGGTATAAGAATATTTACTGGCTCGCCCCGCGGCAGTCGTAAGAGGCGACAGAGGGAATCTAGGAGATGAACAGTAGCGTCTCCCTTATAACGACTAAAAATTAAAAAAACTGCGGTTGCCAAGGGTGGCAACTATGACAAATATCCCAAAGTGAAGCGTTCTAGAGAGTCTATGGAGGAGGCCTATGTTCAGCAGTGGACTTTAATAGTCTGATAGTGTACTTTCCGTTGGTGATCCCAAAAATTAAATAAAATAAATTCAATTTTCTAGTCAATATCATCATCATCACAGCCGATCAAACGTTTATTTCTATTCTATAGATTGCCTCATATGGATGATATTTGCAAAAGTTGTCATAGGTACTTTATACACATGTAACTAAGCGCAATTTTTTTATAGGATATGAGTTAGAAACGAGTACACAGTCCACCTTACCATTACACACGTCTTAGATTACGAATCAAAATGACGATGCGTTGTCACCCGTGAACACTTCGGTCGAATGCCTCGTTTCCTCAGTAGGGTTTCCGGTTCTCCACGCTCACCATACGAAACACAGCAGCCTTAAGCTGCTATTTTACAGTGGTATTCTAAGAGAGCGTGGTCCTTGCCTGGTCGAGCCGACCCATTCGTGCTTCAACAATACTACTAATATAGCTGCAGCATGGCTCTACCACGTCTGAAAATGATAATCGAGATCTTGAATTGTGACCAGGGAAATGCTGCTGCTCATGAACCAACTCCTATTTCAGTTTTCGTTTCCTCTATGACGTCTAGAGGATGATATGGGGTTATGGATTATGTTACCCCACCACTACAGGGCTATATCTATTAGTACTGAAACAGAAACCGTTTTTTCAATATATAGATTATAAATAATACTTATTTAAAGTCACTCTTTTGCTTAATTTACCACTGGTTGGGGAAAAAACCTATGTCCCGGGATAAACCAGCAAGAAACTATACGTGGGACGAGTACTCGATTTGAGTTCGGTACTCGGCCTATTTTCGGCCTTTTTTAGGGTTCGGCCGAGCACCGACTATTAACGACCGAGTTCCGAGTACTCAACCTTCGTTATAATCCAGAGAAAATGAAGAAAAAGCCAGTTTTCATCATCATTATTACTATATTAGACACATTAAAACATCAGCATACATATTGAGAACATACATAAGAATTTGTAGTAGAAATTATTATTACTAATATTAAAAATTTAGAGAAAGATTGTGATGAAAAAGTACTATGTGGTAAAAGTACTAAAGTATACCCTATGTGGACCTACTTTGCTCCTTTTTGCTTCATATACTAAGCCCGCCTCCGAAAAAAGCCGTTTACTGTAACTGAACTGGCGGATATTGATAAGTATTGAACCGTAATTTTTCCCAGGATGGGGTAATGGCCTTTTTTAGAAACTCACCATTTATATGGATCTAAATCTGCTGCAGCGGAATTATTAAGATCATTAGATTTTTTCATTAGATCATTAGATTGCTAACTGGTTGATGCGTAGTTTCTTCAAAATATTCCCAGAATAGATTATGAGCTTCAGAAGCAGTATGGTCTCTATCTAATATTCTAGCTCTTTTTTCTGCTGGCTCTGCGTCATTGTCAAGTTCATCATCTTGTGTCAAGCGATATTTTTAGAGCTTCTCTTAGGACAAGAGCTTTTCTTTAGGTCTTGCGAGCTTGATCTACTTGATAGGCATTATAAAAGTTGATTTTGTAGCGTGGGTCTAAAAACATCGAACGGAGAAACGTTCTGTTTTCAAACAAACATTCAAGATTGAAAAGTGTGACTTTGTTCATATTATTTACGAGGGCTTTTCTAAATTTATCAACCTGATACGTTTTCTCGATTAGTTCTTCTTTTCGTAAGTATCTTATCAATGTGACCACATGCGAAATTACATCGGAAATAGGAGAATACGTGCTACTAGTTACTTTAGTCACTTTTTCTGGCTAACTCGGCAATGTGTCTCGGCTTGTCACCGCTCAAAGTTGCCAGAAAGTTATTAACAACGTCCTCATTTACTTAATTTTATTATTTTATTCGTATAATATTTTACTAAAATAGAAAAAAGATTGTATAGCGTAAGCGAATATATTGGCCCGGGGTTCCCCGTGTGCCCTTATGATAAAGACGGTATTGCCTACACCTCCACGTAACTTGACTCTCCACTAACGTTGACGTTGACTCCAACTAACGTTGACTCCACACAAGTTGTACTTAGATTTGTTTTTATCAAACTTCTCGAAGTATTTCCAAACACTCGACTTTTTCGCATTCTTCTTGTAATAAATTACGCGTTGTCTACATGAAATAATTAATTAAATACACGAGCGTAATCTCTTCTACGTGAATATTCGTACAAAAAGTGACAAATAAGTTGACAAATTACGAAATTTGGGCTTTTCCCGAGCAAAGGGGATTCCCCGTGCACAGATTCGTCGCACTGTTACTCTGTGTAAGGATGAAACGATACCATTAAAGTATCGATACTTTACTCTATACTATACCGTATCCGTACCGTGAGAAGTGATAGTTAATAAGGTATTCATTACATAAAATAAAATAAAAACTATGAAATAAGGTCATTTTTTATGTGTTTCTTATGATCAATAATTTTTCTAGATGTTTTCCGATAGAACAATTTCTATAAGCAGTCATTTTCGCGCCAGATAACGAAAACAATCTCTCGAACATGAGTTATTTGACAAGTAATCGGTAATCACTCATCAACAGTGTCTGTAATGTGACTTATCAAGTACCGATACCAGTTCTCTTATTTATTTTATTTTTTATTTTATAGAAAAAGGGTGATAAACGATCATACAGTCCGCCTGATGGTTCGTTGAGGCTGTGGCCCATAAACATTTACATTTATCCTCGATTGAGAATTAAAACGCAGATTCGTTTGAAAACAGTCTCCGGATCTCTACACTCACCATACGAAACGCAGCAATATTAAGCTGCTATTTTACGCTGGTATTCTGTGAGAGCGTGTTCCTTCCCCGGTCGAGCCGACCCATTCGTGCTACAACTATAATACGAGAATAGCTGCAGCGTGGCTCTACCAGGTATAAAATACTTTTTATTTGTAACAACTTGGTACTTAGTTTTAAAGTATCGATACCAAAAGTACCTGATATCGAAAGAAAAGTATCGATTAAGTACTTGTAAGTACTCGTATCGTTTCATCCCTAACTCTGTGTTAGGTAAATAACCGTGCGCCGCCCGCTACAGCGTTTTTTTTTTAAAGCCGAGTATTTGGCCGAGTACTCGACCCAATCTAAGCCTCGATGGCTGAGTACTCGGCGAATCACTTCTTCCATGTCTACAAGAAACCTAGCAACTTTAAAGAGGTCAATTTTTTTATATTTTCTGGGGTTTTGTTGTAAAAACGTATACATTGCCCCAAGAATGAATTACTGACTCGGTGGAGTCGAGAAACTGCTACTATTAGCACTTTATGGTACCTAATAGCTTCCTATATTTAGATGCTAGCTTAATCATACTTTTTTTTCAAATGTAAAATACCCAAATCCTAACAATAGCAACAAGGGCAACAGCGTCCATGGCGCGAGACGTCTGGAACTGCGATTGTCAATCTGTCTGTAAAGCATCACTCAATGGTCATTCCTTCTTGACAAGAAGGCTGGTTCTTTTTATGATCAGCATTTAAGCGTGGTAGAGCCACACTGCGGCTACATTATAGTTGCAGCACGAATGAGTCAACACAACCGGGGAACGACCACGCTCTCACTGAATACCAGCGTACAATAGCAGCTTAATTCTGCTGTTTTTTGTATGGTGGGTGTGGAAAACCGGAGATCCTTTTTAGTGGAAAGGAGTTATTCCACCGTATCAACGCATCTGCATTTTAATTCATAGTCGAAGATAATGCCTATGGGGCTCAGCATCCACTTACCGTCAGATGGACTGTGTGCTCGTTTGTCACTCCCATTGTATAAAAAAACTACATCGTCTGCCAATCAAAATATTGATATACTCAAAGGTTCTATATTTAAGCGATTAATATACATAGAAATAAACTAATATTATTATATCTAAGTTTAAATTATTTCTTAGCACCCTTGGTAATAGTTGCAAAGCGCTGGAAACGCCGAGTAATTAAAACTGGGTGTTTTTTTTAAATGTCTAAGATTAAAATAATATTGCTGAAACTAATTATCGGACTCCGAATAATGCTGCAGCATTTCCACAGGTTTACTTATGAAAACTTATTGGCCCGCCCTCCCAGACTCCTACTTTCCGGAATGTATATCTTTGGAGTACACTGACCGCGTTTAGATTTTAGAGGTTGACATTCCACCGAAACTCTACTATAGGCGGTTCATTGAGAGTAACCCGCCTCTTGGTATTCGATAACATGCATTTCGGAGAGTGTGTGCAGGAATTATACGTTTTAATTCCAACCCCACCTTTTCACCATCGGACAACTAGAAAAGTCGGCGTATTTTCAATATTTGTCGTCGATATTCCACGTATTCAAATCAAAGGGTTTGCTTCATCTTCTGTAATTCGTACAGTTAACGAGTGAAATAATTTACCAGCGCTTAACGTTCCGCCCTTATACAATCTGAGCGTCTTCAAGGTGAAAGAGAATAGCCTTTTGTAAAGCCAAGACGGTGAGATTTACCGTCTAAGGTTTCATCAACGCCTACCACCAGATGGGCTTATGGTCGAGCACTGGCACATAATAAGTACAAGAATATCAAACAATCCTAACATGTTTATACAGTGCATTTGCAGTAAGGTAGCTACCTTAGGGTTAGGCAAGGCAGTGCCCCGGCACCCCCGAAGCGCGAGGGCTCCCCAAAGCTCGAGGGGCCCTTCGGCCTACATTAACGACGTTCGAAAAAGTTATATAATATCCTAGTTGAGTAAAGAATTTTCGACTTTTAACTTTTTGTCCCCTGACCAACAAACCTCGAACAGCTCGAACTGAAGTCACAAATATTTCTCACACCTCCAGAACTCAAACATCATTCTTAGAATAAAGTCGTCTACTTCATTTTATTTTCTAAATATATTGTGTATATTATTGCAAATAAACAGTGACGAAGATATCAAAGTTGTCATTGTTCATTTTTACTAGCTTCCGTCCTCGATTTCGTTCACTTGGTATGAACCAACATTAAAAATTATCCCACGGGATCCTTTTATCGGGATGAAAATAATTTCCTATCTTGGTAGAGCTCCATCCGCGTGAAACATTTCATTCAAATCCAACAGAATTTATTTACGTGAAAGTTTAACAATTAAATTTTCGCATTTATAATATTACTAGCAACGCGCCCCGACTTCGCACGGATTTAATTTAAATGATGGCGGTTATATTGGGTTAATCTTTGTCTACCAATTCTTGAAGGTAATTTTATAAAATGCAAGGATTTTCGTTATCAAGATTAATTCTTCCATTGTCTTGTGGCATATTTCCTTTAAGCAACAATTGTACAAAATGCCGGTTTTCTTGTACTGACAACGAAGGAGGCTTCTCTATACAAATTTAAGAAGCATATGGCCTGCCGTAAATAGTTGTTTTGAAAAATCTCAGAAGAGTACTTTCAGTATGTCTCGAGTCAATTACTCCGTAAAATAAAATGTTGCATAAAACTGCAACATGTGCTATTACCCCCCTAACAGTTACCTTTACAGGCTGTTAAAGTTCTCTCCCATAGATTGCCTCATAGGGGGGATATTTGCCACAGTTGCCACCTGGCAAGCGGGTGGACAACCGCAGTTTTTTTAATTTTATTCGATGTGTTTCCCTCTGCCGCTTCTTACGACACCCACGGGACGATATGGCTGTAGTGAGGATATTCTTACACAGCCACTACATGCTAAGTGCTAACGCTAACTTGAAGGTTAAATATTCAAAAATTCTTTCTCAGTGGGACGTTATAAAAGGCAGCTATTGCCAGATTTCTATGTGCAGCTTTTTGGGATGAGCGTGTAATACAATATTTTTCATAAAAATCATTCTCTTTTAAAAGGGGATAAATTTTAACCGACTTCAAAAAGTAGGAGGTACTCAATTTGACTGTGTTTTTTGTGTGTGTTGCCTCAGAACTTTTTCCTGGTTCGACCGATTTTAATAATTCTTTTAAGCTTCTATCGCGGGCCTTGATCGCGGGGACCGAATCCAGAAATTCCGTAACGAAAAAACCTCACGCTCCCCACTCCGACGGGCACGGAGGTGTGGCGTTGAAAGCCGTGCATCGTCTACCGTCGTTTCAGTTCGGCAGACTTCGGCACTCGGCAGACTTCGGCACGGTGTTTGTGTGCGTGCGACTAGACGTATGCGTGTACACTAGCTGCTCACTCAATGATAAAAATTCCTGAATAACCTACATGTATTGTAAGGTATTAAAAATATTTTAAACAATATTAACTTCTCATTTATTCAATAAGAGAAAAGAAAATTGTTTTCTTTTCGGTCACCACGCTCAAAAAGTGTAACTTGATTTAATATCAAAGACTTAACTGCATAAATAAAATAAATAAATAATTATAATTGCGTAAGTTGTTAAAAAATGCTATGCAATAGCTTTACCACGGCAGTCACCGAGTGCCACACGTATTTTTTTTATTAAAAGCTAGTGCTTCTCGTGTGACCGCATATAATTTTGATCAAGATCTCACCACTAGTTTTAGAGTTATCCTTTATAATGTGCATTTAATTGACTTCGAATATATTGATGATGTTCTTATTTTATTAATTGAAGTTGTTAGTACAATTTTTTTTAATTTTAGCAATTGTTTTAATTCCAAATTTTCAATTCCTAAGTGTATGCACATATATTCAAATAACAAAAAGAAACGATAATTAATTTATCTCTGGTCCCATATATGGTTTTTTTTTAAATCGCTAAATACTAAATCATTTATTTCATATACAGAGTACCTTATTAAGTTTCAAGTAAATCGCCTCGTAAAATAAAAGGTTTCATGTAAACTGTCACACCTTATTTCACCTCCTTAGAGGTTGAATTTTCTTAAATCCTTTCTTAGTGGACGCCTCCGTTACAAAAGACAGCAACTGTCCAATTTTCAGATTTCTACGTATAGAGGTTTGGGCTGTATGTTGATAGACGAGTCAGCCACTATCCCTTTAATATATATATATATATATATATATATATATATATATATATATATATATCATATTTAATCGTACTTCTGTAACTACTACAGTGGGCGATAAAAAGCTGATGACGAAGTAGCTATGCACCTTTAAAGTATTTTGTTTAGTTCAAATAGTGCCCCAATTTCATTTTTGCTCCGGGGCTCTTGGTCACGTAGCTACGCCATTGTCTTTGTAATTACAAATAAAGATGTTAAAATGAAGTATTCGTATCATCTCCTGATGGCTGTAGGGTGTCGAACCCCGTATTTGCCGTCTGTACTCACTGAACCATACCGTTGCGCTGTGAACCGTGCCCCGTACGTAGTGAGGTAAGCAGGGTGATGTGCGGTGCGCCGGGGCCGCCCGAGCGTGGACTATACCGGTGCAGGTGATTCCATAGCATAGATGCTCTACTTTAAATATTATTAGATGATTTTTATTAATTAGTTTTTTATGTTGATTTTCACATGCGTTAGAACCACGGTGCAGCTATATTATTTGTAGCACGAATGGATCGGCTCGACCGGGATAATACTAGACTCTCACAGAATACCAGTGTAAAGTAGGAGCCTAATGCTGCAGTGTAGTAAGGTGAGTGTAGGGAACTGTATACCCTCTTTACTGGAAACGGGGTATTCCATATTAACCCTTACGGTTGACAACGCATCTGCATTTTAATTCTTCATTGAGGATATTAATGTTGATGTCTATGAGCCACAGCACTAACTTACCATTAGGTGGACTGTGTGCTAGTTTGTCACGCTTATTCTAAAAAAAAATATTTAGTAGTTAAACTAAGAAGCATCCTAGAAAACTACGTTACGTACGTACTAAACTACTTTAAAGGAAATAAGTATATATATAATAGCTTATTAATAATTGTCTCATGTCTAAAAATTACAGTGTGAGGTGGGAGTGACGTTCTAAATTAACTTAAAAGCCAAAAATAATTTTTTGTTGAAACCCGGTTACTATCAATTCCATGTTAGTACTCAAAAATAAGGATCGATATTGGTGTATATTAGACATCCACTATTTACTATGTCATGGATGGATGTCATTTACCATTTCATCTATCAACATAACATAAAAAGCACCTTCTAGAAAATTAAAACTATATCGGATACTAACTATGAGTGAAAACTTAATAAATATCGAAAAATATCGGCTATAAACGCGTACATTACGCAATATATATTTTTATGTGGAGCATCCTTCCGCGCGGTCTCGCTTCACCTAAGCTACACAATATCCGTGCGTGTAGCAACTGCACACACGCGCATAGCTGCTCAACAGGTGTGCGCTATGTGCGCGCACACTATCACAGCTTGGTATACAGGCTGTTCTACCCGATTAGTACTTAAAAATATAAAATCAAATACCTGCTAAATGTATATTAAAATTGTATTACAATTTTCCAAACCATTATCTGTTAGCTCAGGAGCTGAACAAGAAACCCGGGTTCGATCCTCGTGAACACTTGGTTCAGATTTACTACGTGCTCGGCTTTGAAGGAATAAATCGTGCAGAAACCTGCATGTGCGAAAAATGAAATATTTCTGGATCATAAGAGGTCCGGTCCCACACACAATGGAACAGCGCGACAGACTAATTGCTTCATAATCCAGAATAAAACCAGCCAAGAGCGTGTCGGGCCACGCTCATTGTAGGGTTCCGTAGTTTCCCGTCCGTCAAAATAAGTGTGACTTATGAGTTTAAAGGTGGGTATCCATTATGTTCGCGCTCCTGCAACTGCTCCCGGTAGTGGGTACTGTTGTTTCCATCCAAGTTCAAAATGATTTTCCTAGAAAGTCCTCTACTTTTCAGATTTTTTTCAATATTTTCTAAACTTATGGTTCAAAAGTTAGAGGGGGGACACATTGTTTTTTAATTTTGGAGCGATTATTTCCGAAATTATTAACATAATCAAAAAATGATTTTAGTAAACCCCTATTCATTTTTAAATACCTTTCCAACAATATATCACACGTTGGGGTTGAAATTAAAAAAGTTACTTCCCACTTTACACATAGGGGGGCTACCCTAATAAAACTTTTTTTCCAATTTTTATTTTACCAATTTGTCGGCGTGATTGATACACATATTGGTACCAAATTTCAGATTTCTAGTGCTAATCGTCACAGAGATTAAGCGAGGACGGACAGATGGACAGACAGACATGGCGAAACTATAAGGGTTCCTAGTTGACTACGGAACCCTAAAAAGGAGTCTTAAGACCTGCAGTGAACGAAGACTATAACTTTACTTTCAGTTTCTGACATACTGTACTCTGCCCAGCATAATGGATTAGTATAGTCTCTCTAAACTTTGAGAAAGTATATATTATATAATGAGATTATAACAGATCTTGTCCAAGTTTTTCTGTAGAAGATACAACACAACGTACGCCAATCCAATAACTTATTCCCGATAATCTCAATTTTGAGTAGTGACGAGTTGGATGAGTTCAATAACTAAAATAAAAAATAAAATACAAATAAAAACAAATAAAAGTTCAATACCGTTTAATGTGGGTGTAAGATATCCACTAGCAAATATCGTACCATGGGTATCATAAGAAGCATTGGATTGAATCAGTAAATGGCCAGCAACATTTTTCCTGATAACAACTCAAAAAGTTAAAACTGCGGTTGCCAAGCCGTCTGCCAAACGCGGCAACTACGGCTATGTAGCGTGAACTTTTGATAGGCTCCAATGTTTGAAATAGATTTACAAAAATGGATTTGAAAAGGAAAGAATATCGTGTCGTACTGAGTACCCTAAATTTTAATCTAATTTTTGAAATTTATGTGTAATTTCTAAATTTTTAGCACTTAAGTAACTGTTAAATGTCTATGAGTGTAGCTATTAGTATTATATAGCGCACTAACTAGTATGAATGACATTACAATATCTATGATTTATATTTTTAAGTCATCGATATTCTGCCATTAAAAGAAACACCCGTATATCTTATCACTACACACCTAAACGAATGAAAAACGTGCCAATATGTGTTTGCAGTGGCATTTAATTCATTTTTTCCACAACTCTCAAGAATAAAGTTCAAAATGTAATAACACAACATTTTAGGATTGTGGTAAACGAATACAATATGCCCAGCAAATCTTGACCTTCTCCGTCCTCCTCAACGCGCTCAATACGTTACAGTATAGGGTTCACTATAATTTGGATGTGATATACGTACATTTTGAGAATACAATTTCGTATTCACAATTGCGCGTCGTTTGGCTTGTGACGGTCGTGGCCATCATTTTGTTTTTGTTTTTTTTTTTTGTTAATGTTACGCGCGCTTTTATTGTGTAATTATTTATAAATTTTGTGTGTTTTAAAGTGTTGTGTGGATTGCTCTGACTTTGCTAGTACGTATATATTATATAGTTACATAACTTATTTTAGGTAAATTGTTAATTACTGAGATCCATTAGCGATATTAATATCACTACTACCTAATGTATTTTATCGATAAATAACAAGTATCTCATCTGTCATCATAGATAATAGTCGTTAGTCGTTTTCCTTTGATTATGCGTAAAAGTGTTTTTAATTCTTTTTTAAATCTATGTAACTTTAATTCGATGATAATAGATTATTTCATAATATAAGATCTATTAATCTATGTATTGCAATATACTTGGAAAAAATAATATATATATATATATATATATATATATATATATATATATATATATATATATATATATATATATATATATACTTGTAAAATATGAACATTAGAACCTGCTTTAATATTTTAATTTAAACTATCATATATTTATCACGAAATCCGCCATATTTAATAGATACAATATCTTTTCATGGGAAACGAAGTGTGCGAAAATAATTAAAGGTCATACAGCATTATATGAATAACGTACCTGCATATTGTATTATTGTAATTTGACGACAGAATGGCGAATGGCTCAACAGTTTTAAGCACTGGCATCTGGCACTGTGCTATTGAGTCTGCGAGTTTATATCCTAACCGATTTTGTGGTATCATACGTGCGTTTTGACTGCCTCGTTGGTCTTGTGATCGTCAAAGCGATTACTGTTCATTATTTCCCGGGTTCGAATCCCGGGTCGGGCGAAAAATCAGTTATTGGGTTTTCTGCAAGAAATTATAAACTGCAGCCCGAAGTCAGAAAGTCGTCGGTATTTAACCCTTGTAGCTCCGAAAGCACGAAAATCCTTTGCTCTTGCGCCTGATCTGCTAAAGTGAGAAAATAGAGAATGCACCTGTGCTTGCGCGTACCCTGGGGCACTGTAATCTCTTAAAAAAGTAAAAATCCGAAAAATAATCCAGAAGATAGGCAGCAACGTCTGCATAGTGACCCTAGGTGGGTTGGTAAATGTGGTTTTTTTTCTAAGAGTGGTAACTGTGGTAAAAATATTTCCTATATGAGGCAATATATTGGGACGGCGAAGTTTATGTCCAGCAGTAAACTTCATTAGGTTGTAATGAATTTTAGATACAAATATTTGTCGTGTCGAAATATATTGTGATTTTTGACTGTATGTTTTACTGACTTATATTCATGAAAGCAAGGAAGAAATAAAAACATTGTTTGACATCACAAATAAACAAGTGCTAAAATGAAAAATTTTGTACAACCGACTTCAATACGACCGAATCAATGTCATCATCATTACAGCTCTTCACAAGTCTACTACTGAACATAGGCCTCCCCCAAAGAATTCCAGAAAGCACGGTCCTGAGTCGCCTGCATCCATCGACTTCCTGCATGTCTTATCAGATCGTGACTCCATCTAGTGGGGAGTCGCCCTACACTACGCCTACCGGTACGAGGCTGCCACTCGAGAACCTTTTTTCCCCATCGGTTATCGGTTCTTCCAGCTATATGGTCGGCCCAATGCTACTTCAGTTTACTAATCCATTGGGCGATGTCGATTACATGCACATTACTAATTTTCCCGTTAACCACTCCCAAGTATCTAAGCTTCAAATACTTGTTAGGATTGGTTCACAAAAGTAGTCGAATGGACGATACTAACCCACGACCTTTTGGGTTTGCAGTTCGTACCCATAATCATTAGGCTACTGTTCATCAACTCATGGATTGGAGCCTACAAAAGTTTACTGTTGAAGATAGACCTTCCGTATGGTACTGTTTAGGAATACATTTATAGCAATAAAATACGGAATAAGTAGCAGGTAGTTTTAATGACTCGATGCAGACTGACAATTCTTTCCCTACTTATATCACTATATTATCACATTATAAAAACACCACACCTATAGATTACTTCGGAGAGTTTTGGCGGGAACTTGGCCGTAGATGGATTGTCTGTCGCTCCTGTTTTGTCGCTTGAATAATGGTTAGAAGTGGATTTTGATTCGTAAAAGTGATGCGATTTTGTGAATTAGTGTCCGCGCGTGTGAACTATTAGAGAAAACGACGAAACAAGTGCTTTGATGTCGATATAAACCTCAAGTTATTTTGATCGCTTGGGCGCCTCATGAACTTGAGTGGCTGTCGTCATCAACTGTCCGCTAGGTTGAGCTGTCGTCAAAATCTCCCAAGGGCTTCGCAAAATGACGCATCAGCATATTGTGAAGAAAAAGAACATAAAATGAAGATTCCAAAAGAAAGGATAGGCTCAGAAGGTCTAGAACCCAGTGCCGTAAAGCCAGTTAATAAAAAAAATATAGATTACTTCATATTTTTTTTTGAATTTGATATAATTTTGACATAATGGTCCATGTTTGAAAGGTGATTTTGATTTTTTCTCGAGTGGCAGCCTCGTACCGGTAGGCAAAGTGTTGGGCGGCCTCCAAGTAGATGCAAAGACGACCTGGTAAAAGATATATAACTCGATGGATGCAGGTGGATCAGGACTGTGCTTTGTGACATTCCTTGAGGGAAGCCTAGGTGCAACAGTGGAGTTATGAAGAGCTGCAATTATAATGTTAATAGGAAATGCGGGTGGCCTTTTCTATATACGAACGCTCTCGCCTGCTTTCTTTCTGGTTTATAATTTTTTTACAGTAAATAAATTCCAACCTCTCCTACGTCCCTATGTTTTCCTTTTTGATGATAAATTATCTTTCTAACCACTAGAACCCTTACAAAATGCTAAAAATTGTCTATTTAGACAGCTGTCAACAGAAGATTGGTATTCAAATTTAATAACTAGTATTTACTGAAAAAAGAAAAACATAGGGGCACAATGTATAACCCTCTTATTCGGTTTATGAGATAGAGATTATTTATATCTTTTGAATTATTACAGTATTGGAGGAGGAAATGGCGGTGAGTCAAATCTCGAATTATAACGTTTTTGCTTGGCCTAGTCAGTCGAATCTGCAGATGTCCTTATCGCACGCGCGCTCGCAAAGGGACGGCGAAAGTTTCTTCAAATACCTAATTTTCAAAATTCTCTCAGCTTGTATTTCCTCTCTTAATTATTGTATGTATCATCTAGCATAACTAGTATTTTAAATTAAAAAAAATCCCACTCGCACTCAACATTTATGTACAAATGGGTAAGAAATAGAGATCAAAGTGAGATAACGTGTGTTGTTGTAGACAATCTTTCGTCCCATTTCGTCTCGTGGGTTATTTATACAATAAGGGTAACAAACGAGTACACAGTCCACTTGACGTTAAGTGGTTACTGCTTCCCATAGACTGGCATTAGCAGGGTAACAGCTTTGCGCTGTGCTCATCACCAAATGTTTTATTACAGATGTCTCATTTGACTGTAGAGAACTACTTATACTAATAAATACGATACTATGTGGTAGTTACTTGTCTGCCCAGGAGTTTCGTTTGAGTGATTACCGTCCTCTTGTCTATGTATGCTACCAAATAACAGAGCTTGCGTCAGTCTTTCCGTCTGTTAACAATCTGTGCGTCTTCAAGGCAAGAGCGAATTCAAATTCAAAATTAAAATTAAAATTTATTTATTTGTGAATACTGGCAGAATAGATCTTATATATATACAATTAAATATGTTACATTTCCACAATTATTTCATTTTATTATTTACATTATAATTATATAAGAAAATTCAACAATGATGTAATAATTATTATTCAACAATGATGTGATATTTACAATAATATATAGTCTAATCGAATGTCAAATGAATTGTATTTTATGCAATGTCATTATAATATGCCTACTCATGCGTCACTTAAATATTCATCGCTTGAGTAGTAGCATTTCTCAATTAGAAATGTTTTAAATTTAGAGAATAGCCTTTTATTAGACAAAGGCCGTGCGATTTACCATCTATGGCTTCAAAACCACTCACCACCAAGTAGGATTTGTCAAGCACTGGGTTATAACAACTGAAAAGAATATTTAAAAATTACTTTATGAAAGTATGAGTGTGCCATTCCGCACTGATTTAGCCAGAGTATGTTACCAAATAATTCGACGTGATGTCAAGCATGCATGAGTTACACACTCAGCGTTACACACAAACCTGAAAGGTAATATGTTACTTTGTTTTTGCAAAACATAGTATGATTCAGCCTATTAATTTAATTTAAGCCCAATGCTGAACGTTCTGTGGAACTAACTGCAGTTCCAAAAGAACGTTGTATCATATAGATTCTATGATTTCAGCAATTGAATTACTTAACGGTAGAGCTATGCTGCAGCTATATTATGGTTACACCACCAATGGGTCGACTCGACCGCGCCACAATATCCACTTACTCTCAGGTGGACAATGTTATAGCTCATCATCCTTATGCTATCAAACAGGTGGATCGTATGCTTTTTTATCTCCGGTCATTTAAAAAGGAGTAATGCTATACATCAATTACAGCAACCCTTATAAAGCTTGTATGTGGGAGTGGGAATTAAAAAAAAACTTAAGCAAAAAATATCGCTGTCCGCGGAAAAGATATAGTATAACAACCGAAATGTTCATGACTCACGGGAAGGTGAAATGGCTAATAAATTAATAACATTTTTTGCTGTACTCTAAATTGCAAACGGTACGCTAAGTTATCATACTATCGTGAACCTCGCTTGGAAATTTTGATACGGCATGCCTTATCAACACCTAATACATTATCTGTAGTGATATTTCATGTAAGATATTTTATCTCGTGAAAAATACATCAAGTTTGAAGAGCGAAGAATGTATGAGGTTGGAAAAAAGGCATTCTATATATTACTAGCGCACCGCCCCGGCTTGACACGGGTGATTTCTGGATTTTAAAAACATTGCCATCTACCGGTTATAATTGTAAACCATCCAGAGGCTCACACAAATACACAAAAAATCGGTAAAGACAAAATACACGTATGGAAGAATTACACAGTTTAAAGATACTTGAACTAATTCTTGGTCCAGTTTCACAAGGTTCGATTCACCAGTCCATATCCATATTTTTTTACAGACTTTATTGTTCTACCTGTATTTAATGTCCCCCAGACTGAATCTCATAATCCGATGGAACGGTAAACGGATACGATAGGAGAGAGATCAGGCGCAGGACCAGCGGGATTGCTTTGCAAGGCACAGGGGTGAGAATGAGACACCGCCAACTTCCTGACACTGGGCAGCTACTGAGAATTTGACGGAAAAACTCATTAAATATTTTTTTTTTGGCCTGACCCGAAATTCGAACCCATTTCTTGATTTTTAAGATCACCAGTCGCATTTACAACCACTGCACCAGCGAGGCAGTACATGCAAGTGGCCTATATGTTGTATGTATCGTGTGTGTGTGTGTCTAATGGAATTGTGTAATTCAGTTTCCGTCCACTTCCAGATGTGTAAATAATCTGAAATTTTGCAATCATCAGGTTAGCAAGAATTTAACTCATATTCCAATAATAACACGTAATATCGAATTAAAATCTGCGATAAGCCCTTTTGTTCTGTGTGGTTGCCACGTTGCTAACTTAGTCAATATCAATGCGGCACGACAGACTGATAAGACTTATCTCTGCTTACCTGATGCTAAGTATAAGGGCGGGACCTCGACGTTGTCCGCACTAGCTAGCTAGGTTATGGTTTTTTCGTACAAAGTAAGAGTGACAGTAAGTGAATGCTGTGGCTCATTGACATCTACATCTATTCTCGATTTAGATTCAAAATGTAGTTACGCTATTATCCTTGATAACTAAGTAATGCCTCCTTAGTAATAAAAAGGGGTCTCTAACTTAACATACAAACAACAGCATTAAATTTCTATTTTACGTTGGTATTCTGTGAAAACATGGTGCTACCGCGGTCGAGTCGATCCATCGTACTGTAGCCATGAAATAGCTGCAGCATAGCTCTGTCTTGTTCAGGCTTGTCCTACTTTTTTAAGGTGACGGTGTGACCCGTATTATGTCTATAGATACGTATCTATAGCTACGTTATATTATTTCATTTAAAAATAGAAACTTCTTTATTCAATATAGATTATAAATAATACTATAAAGTAAATTTACCACCGGTTCCGGAAAATACGTCTGTCTGGGGAACCAGTAAGAAACACATCGGGACATTTAAAAAAAAATTAGTTTGCAATAATTTAGTATGTTACACAATTAATATCACAAAACAAATAAGAGAAGTGATAACCTCATCCCCAGGAAATATTATCATCGATTACATGTGAAATTGCCGTTTTGTTGATCTCGCTACTATTAACTGTAATAATTATAGTTTGACTCGGAATTTTAAATTTGCATAAACTTTACATATTATAATGATTTCTTAAATTTAGGCCAACACTTCACATTGAATAAAACTATTTATACGGATTTTATCGCGTTTAATTAGCTTATTTTTAATTCCCGACGTTTCGGGTACTTTACAGTAACCATGGTTACGGGTTGACTGTGGTGTCTGACGTCCCGATGTTATAGTTCGCTCAGATACCTTCAGTTCTTGAATATTAATTTTTGGTCACTTCTACGCAGATCAAGGTTATAATATCTTGAAGTCTTGCAGTGGTATGCTTGGGTTTGGATTTAATTTTTTTTAATTAGAAGATCACAGATGGCATCACCCCTCCATCTTCTCTATTGAAATTAGGGTGTTTTTTTTTTATTTTAATAGCCTCGCGTATCATTCTTGGTATAAATCGGTGTTCTTTTGCGAGGATTTGTGGTTTATCAAATCTGATGTTATGGTGGGGACGATGTTGAATATGTTCACAGACTGCAGTCTTCTAAATTTAATACTTTTCAAAATCAGTTATTTATTTGCTTGTTTGAGTTTTGATTTTCTGCAATAGCGCTATATTTTTAACCATGGACTCTAAAAAATATTCGTGTTATTATTATATAAGTTTCGT
This sequence comes from Parnassius apollo, assembly GCA_907164705.1. Classification (NCBI taxonomy): domain Eukaryota; kingdom Metazoa; phylum Arthropoda; class Insecta; order Lepidoptera; family Papilionidae; genus Parnassius; species Parnassius apollo. The sequence goes on along the minus strand of CAJQZP010001165.1, from coordinate 47,851 downwards.
CGAGGAAACTAAGAAACAACAATTTCATGGATTAAGAACTAATAAAAATAAAGGTGTGCATTGTGTATTCGTTTATCACCATACATTACTTAAATAAATTATAATGTACTAGAGACCCACCCTGGCTTTGCATGGGTGATTTCTGGATTTCGACAACAGCGTCAATAACCGGACCCACTCATAATCGACACAAACATTTCATCAGAATCCGTACAACCGTTGAGAAGGAGAACACACGTTCAATATAAAGATAATACATATTTGTAGACAATGAAAATATAATGTGTATTTAATACACAATGGCAGAGGTTTTTGCGTAATTATAATAGTATTGTGCACCTAATATTTGTACAACTGAAATGAATACTAACTTAAACTCATTATTAGGACATGCTTAAATACGTGAGTAAAGACTGTTTCGAGCATGAAAATTATTTCAATATTTCCTAATAAATAATAATTATATAATAAGTATAAGTCTTAAGTCGTGTTACTTAAGACTTAGAACAGGGTATGATTGCACAATTTCGACAACAATGACAGCCTCTGAACTATGTGGAGTTATCACCCGTATTTCGTTAGACATTTTACACACTAAGAGTAATGCACCCGTTGAAGTTATATACTACTATTATTAGAGACGCCGATACTTGGTTGTTTATAACAAGCATTAGAGACTGCCGGCTCAGACGGGGCAATGGTTCGAAAAATACTTCTGTCCTGGGAAGAACCAGTAAAAAATTTAGAGGGATTTAAAAAAAACAATAGAAAAATATAGTGTGCGTAAATATAAATTGTTACGGAATTATACAAAACAAAATCTCTCAGCAAACTAGCTACGTAATTTTGCATAATATATTAAGCCACCTGTTTTATTGTAGGGGATCGTTTTTGGTGGAAGCAACTGACGCGACCGTTTGGAATCAAACAGGTGTGAACACCACATGTTTTAATAAAGTTATTAGAGCGAAGCGGCTACACAACTTCTACCTATATTATTAGTGGGTCCTGTGTTCGAACAAATCAAAAATTTTAACCTTTATTGTTGGTTTTCATATAAGTTTTTTTGCAATTGATTGCCACTAAAACTGATAAATAAAGTTACTTGTGTTAAAACCGAACAGTGTAGTGATGGTATTAGTATACTAGCTACCCCATATCCTCCTGTGGGAGTCGTAGGTGGCGTCTGAGGGAAACAAACCAGGAGGTTGGCAGCTGGGTCTTCCTAATAACAACTAAAAATAAAAAGCTGCTGCTACTGGAGCGTAGAGTACAGGAGAGTGCAGAGCGTGGCTCTCACAGAATATCCGTGTAAAATAGCAGCTTTATGTTTCATATGCTGAGTGTAGAGAACCGGAGACACTTTTTACTGAAAACGAGGCATTCCATCTTACTCCTCAAGTGTGATAACGCATTTGCATTTTGAATCTTAATCGAGGATAAATGTAGTTTTCTATGAGTCATAGCATCCTCATACCATCAGGTGGACTGTGTCATCGTTTGTCACAATTATATTACAAAAAAAAAACTACGGTTGCCGCAGGTTGGCAACCATAGTTTTTTTATGCCTGCCAAGCGTGACGACTATGGCAAAAATCTCCTTTATAAGGCAATCTATGGGAAGGGCTCAGTTCAACAGTGGATATTTGATAGGCTACTGCCTACAGAAAAGGTCATACTTAGGTGGATGAGTACATAAGATCGATTAGATCATGTGGTAGAGTTTTATACGTTGTAGACTTCGGTTATATTTGTAGAGGCACATTGCAGCTATATTATAGTTGTAATACGAATGGGTCGGCTCGACCGGGGAAGGACCACGCTCTCTTAGAATACCTCAGTATAGTGAGTGTAGGGAATTGGAGACCTTATTTACTGGAAATGAGCCAATCTAATTTATTCCTTAGGGTTGACTACACTTTTGCATTTTTTGCATGTTTTTCATCCTTATTCTATAAAAAACTATCTTTCTAAGTTTTTTTAAAACTTCACCCTCATACTTTGATTATCTCCTGTATTGTGGAAGTAGTTTACATACATAAATTACACAAGGACAAACAGCCAAACTAGGAATAATTATTTGTAGAACATACAAATACTTGTTCTATCAATGATAGTGTAATACACTACACTATCACTGTGTTCTTTACGGTATACAATCCCCTGTGTCATGGAACCGTCAAGTAAAAAAAATATACCAAACAATTTGTCACGTTGTTTACAGAGAGAGTTTGTTTTGCGCCGTCGCTGCTATAACAAGCGTTGCTTATCGCTCTTATCGGCGCCAAATGCATTATCAGCGTGTGCTGTACCTGTTTGCAATGGGGAAAATATTTTGGCTACTGACATTTCTGTGTACAAAGTTGTGCCTGTTTCTTGTTTACAAATTTTTGCAAGGGTATTTATAAATACGTGGTAGAAACACGTTACGGATCTAAATAACAACTATAGTACAGATGAAGTCTGTAGTGATATAATGTTGCCATTTTGCATGCGTAATTTCGTGTTTAATATATTTTGCTAGTGATAAAATTAATTTGTTTTTAATATAAAAAAAGAAAAATATTTTTGCAGTTAGATGGAGGACTAAAAAGAAATATTTAAATATTACAAATTGTGAACGAACTAATAATGATATTAAAAATATAGAAACATTTTAATAAATCAGATAATCTACAGTAAAGTATCAACCCATTGACGTCTAACAAAATGTTGTTTTTTGTTGTATTGTTTTCATAGTTGGTGTTATTTGCAACTGTAGTGTTTTATCTTTTTCTCTCATCATCAATGTCGGTGTTTCTTCTGTTAAGCATACTATTTAGTTCTCTTTTTGCTACTTCAAATGACGATCTTGATAGCCCTTTTACACGACATCTTGAAGTGGTCCAACTGTCTAAAGGTATACAATTTTCATCCTTGGCTAATTTGTTAGCATCTTATCTTACAAACTTGGATTAATGAAAAGGCAATTTTTCCCTTTCTCTACGGTTTCCACAATTTCAAATGGTATATTTTCATAAACAGTAAAATAAAACAAGTATAAGATACACAACACAGTAATAATTGAAAAGGAACTCAATTTCGGGCGTCCCTCTTGATCCTGAAAAGGACCAATTGAAAAGGACCTAGCGGATCGGGTACTAAGAAACAGGAATCGAGGCTTCTCTCGATCCGGCCTCCTATCACGCCTACGTTGGGTTCGGGAACAACGTATGTGATCTCCGCAACGGAGTAACACACTAGGGCGATAACCTCTTCCTTTTCAGCAAGTAGGTTCAGACGGGGATTACGGGTCTTCCGAAGTCGTCCCGGTCCCGACGCCTTAATTCTTCGATGTGGACTGTATAACTTAAAGGATCTTGGGAATGAAACAGCAATTATCTTCAAACCGTTCCGTGAGAGAGTAATCACTTTTCCCTATACTGCTGGTTTTTCACTTTTCTTGAACTTTTTCTCGGATTTTCTTATTTATTTCCGAACTATTTCCGAACTTCCCCGAAGGATTCCCGAACGATTCCCGAACTATTTCCTTGAATATTTCCCGAAGGATTCCCGAACTTCCCGAACGAATTGCAATAAAACCCGTTCACTAAGCTACCCCAGAGCTATACGCGAAAGTGAGCCGCGCCATCTGCGCGCTTGCGCAACTCAATTACATGAATTTGTACTATTACTCTCTCACGTTTCACTCAATATCTTTATTTATTCAAATCATATACAAATACAATTTATCAATATAGGTAGTACAAAACAATATCTACACCATGATATACATCATATCCTCATATCATAAAAAACCTTTTATTTATTAAACGAAAACTGCCTATTTTACTCACAAGTTCGAAATCGAAATTTCTTAAATATTTAACACAGAAAGTTAAAACAATGTTTCTCACTTGAATTTATACATAAGCTAACCAATACAATAGTTTAATTTACATTTTTTCTATTTATTTCACTATTTAAAACACTTTTAAATTTCTTATACAAAACTATCATTATTTCACTTATACACAGGAATTTTCACATGAAAATAACACAGAATTTACCTTTTTTAGCACGTACAAATAACCTGAAATATTTTACAAGTAATTTTTACATAAATCACTGAATTACAAACATTTTAAATTTTTACATATTCGGCCTCCTAAGGGCGTGGCCAGCGTGCGTCTATGAACTCACGCTATGTGAACAACTAACTTTGCACGGCTCTCGGCTATCAGAAAAAATTAAATTATGAAATACACCAATTTTGACCATATTAGGCAAATTAAATGCTTTTATACAATTTTCGAACTGTATGAAACTATCTTTAATCAGATAACAATATAAATGAATGTTCTCATTAATCAATCATAACAAATAGGCATTTGTTTTCGTACAAAACGTATCAAACTTATACAAAACAACATTTATGCAATTAATATCCATTAATTCTGCCTATGCACAGAGTGATTATCTCGACCGGGGAACAAATCCGATCTTTAACTTCACTTTAATATTCTTATGAATTTACATCATTTGAAAGATGATTTCAACCGGGGAACAAATCCGGTAACATAATTTATATCTTAAATTCCTTACGAATTTATTAAGCGATATTACTTAGGAAAACAAACAAACTAGTCCGGCCTGGGAGTCGAACCCAAGACCTTCATATCATTAATTCGACATTTCTTAAAGATTTAACTAAGCATTCTCTTATCAGAGCGTCGTTGCTCGTGACTGCCCCTTTTTTCATAGCAACGTCATCGGTTGATTTAATAAACTGAAACATTTTTATAGGCGCGTCGCCAACAATCTCCCCCCCGTGCGTTAGCACCATCATTTGGGAGGCGTCGCGGGTACCAGGACTATTATTCTGGATGTAGGTCTCCTCAAGATACCTGTGCTAGTAATGACGTCAACCACTCTGGTGTGACCGTCTGGTCCCGGTAACGTTCTACTAATTTTACCTTTTGGCCACGTATTTCGTGGCAACGAATGATCTATTATCAAAACAATATCGCCTTCTTTAGGTTCCATGAACTTGCCGTTATCACCTGTTCGAGGTATTAACGTAGGCATGTATTCTTTCAGCCATCTTGTCCAAAAATGGTCGGCTAACCTCTGTGCAGCTTTCCAATTGAGTTGACCCGTCAGATGTCGCTCTAAAAATAATCCAGGTGGTCGATCACCACATGAGCGTCCCAGAAGAAAATGATTGGGTGTCAAACCCTCTTCAGGACTATCCATACTGAATGTTACCAGAGGTCTGGAATTTACCGTATGCTCTGCTTCTAAAAGTAACGTATGTAGAACCTCCTCTCGTGGGCTCTTCTCCTTAAGCGTAGCGGTCAACGCAATTTTAATCGATCTTACTAACCTCTCCCAGGCGCCACCCATGTGCGGTGCTCCCGGAGGTATAAATTTCCATTTAATATATTTCTTAAATGACTCGTTTTTCATGCCCTCATAGCATTCTTCGCATGCTTTCAATAATTCTTTATTTGCAGCTTTGAAATTTGTCCCGTTATCGCTGTATATAACGGCTGGTTTTCCTCTTCTGGCGATAAATCGCCTTAACGCCATTATCATTGACGCTGGTGTCAATGAGGCTGCTAATTCCAGATGTACTGCTCTGGTGGTCAGACACGTGAATAAAACGCCCCAACGTTTTTCGTGTCGCCTTCCTATAGTCACACTCATAGGACCAAAATAATCTACAGCTGAGCATGTAAAAGGTGGCTCATGATGAGCTATTCTTTCCAGAGGAATATTTCCTTGTGGCACGTTTTGCGGCTTTGACCTGTATGTCCTGCACCACTGACAATGGTGTGACACACTTCGTACTACATTACGCAAGTTCAAGACGTAAAATTTCTGGTTCACCTCATTCATCACCGTCTGGTGATTGGCGTGTCCAAAATGATGATGAACTTCTCTAATCATCATTTTAACGATTTCGTGTTTACCGTCTAATATGACAGGTTTTCTACTTTCCTCGGTCAAATTAGACTTGAAAGGTAAACGTCCATTTAAACGGAGTAAGTTATCCTCTCCTATTTCCATAGATAATTTACTTAAGCGTGAACTTCTTTCAACGCTTTTGCCTGCTTTCAAACATTTTATTTCCGAATGAAAACACTCGTCTTGAATGAATTTCCAAATTAATATTTCCGCCTTTTTCAAGAGCGCTGTGTCCAACGCGCTATCGGGTCCTTTAACCGACTTTGCTAAAACTTTGTTGGAACACATAACCGACTTTTCGGTTGCGTCGTCGGGTCCTTTAACCGACTTTCTTAAACTCTTGAATTTTTCTACCGCTTGTAAGGTGCGTGTAGTTGCTCCAAGGAATTTCTTAAAGCTGCTAAATCGTCCGTAGTCGGGTAGACTTAACGGTTCTTGCTTTCTTAACGTATTTACGCCCTTTGGCGATTTTTCTTCACCTGTTTCTAAGCTATTTATGGTGTCCACTTGTTTGGGCCATAAATCAGGACTTTTCCTGAGGAATTCAGGTCCTTGAAACCAGCGATGACTTACATCGAAGGTGGAAGGAAAATTTCTAGTGGCGTCGTCTGCCACGTTTTGTGACGTTGGAACCCATCGCCATTCACATGGCTTACTGTGATCTTCGATCTCAGCCAATCGATGAGCAACGAATGGTTTAAAAGCGCGAGGATCCGACTTAATCCACGCTAACACTGTACGTGAGTCTGTCCAAAACACTCTCTCGGACATCTCGTACTTGCTCTCTTCACTAACCGAAGCAGCCAGTCTGCTGCCCATAAGAGCTGCTTGCAATTCAAGCCTTGGAATCGAAATTGGTTTCAATGGCGCTACTCTTGCCTTTGCGGCGATCAGCGTAATCCGCCTTATTCCTTGCTCGTCCGTGGTGACGTAATACACCGCGGCAGCGTATGCTTTTTCACTAGCATCCGTGAAAGTATGTAACTCTCCTTTGCCGATGCCTTCAGCGACGGGTCTAGGTACTTCTAAGTGACCTAATTTCTTCACTTCCGATATCCATTTACAAAATAACACGTGTAACTCGTGTGAAACTTCTTCATCCCAAGAGATGCCTGTCCTCCATACTTGCTGGATCAGCGACTTCCCTTGAATCGTTATGGGTGATGCGAGTCCCAAAGGATCGAAGACTGACATCACAGCACTAGTTATCTCCCTCTTCGTAGGCGGTCGTAAACCCTCCATCACCTCTTCCGGTGTGCTACGAAGACTTGTGGAAAAAACTTATTATATCCCGTTTGATATTCCAAATCAAACCTAACGTGCGCTCTGTGTGCTCTTTATCTCCAAGCGAAGCACTGTCGCTCTTATATTTATTTTCCATATTACTTAAAACTTCGGGTCGGTTGCTAGCCCATCCCCTCAGTTGGAAAGAAGCATGCTTATGTAATTCATACATATCGTTTACTATCCTTTCGGCCGTCGTCACGTCGGGAAATGCCTGTAGGTAATCATCCATATAAAAATTGCTTTCCGTAGCGGAAGCTGCTTCTGGATAGATATGTGCGTTGTCCTGCGCATTTCTATTCTTTACATATAAAGCGATGCATGGTGATGATGCCGCTCCAAATATGAGTGACGTCATTCTATACTCTTCTGGTGGCGCGTCACGATTGTGCCGCCATAAGAATCGAAGGCTATCCCTGTCTTCTTCTCGGATTTTCACTTGCAGGAACATTTCCTTAATGTCTGCCATTACTGCCACGCTTCCTTCTCTGAATCGTAGCAGAACTCCGAACAACGACTTCAATAAGTCCGGTCCGGTCAACAACGCATCGTTAAGACAACGTCCGCCCGTCCTTGCGGCGGCGTCGAAAACTATCCTTATTTTCTTCTTTTGTGGGTGAGTCACTGCGAAGTGAGGGAAGGTACCACGTACGTGGGGAAATGGAAATATGGTTCGCTTTCTCTGCGTAACCGTTAACGATGAGATTTTCAATTTGCTTCTCGTATTCCTTTTTCAACTCGCTATTTTTGTCGAGCTTTTTCTCAATATTAAACAGGCGACTTTCAACCTGTGCCCTATTCGATGGCAAGCACTCATTGTCTGTGCGCCATAACAAAGCAGTCTCGTACCTATTATTAGGTATACGACGTACCGTTTTGTTCAAAATATTTAAAGCTCGTTCTTCTGGGTCGTTCACGGGCTTTCTAGCCGATACTCCCAGAGATTCCAAACTAAAATAATCCTTGATTAATTTATCCATATCTTCCTCCTTCTTGGTGGAAATGTGGTTAACAATCTTGATTGGTTTAATGCCACCCGATATGTGACCATGCAAAACCCACCCCAGTTTGGTGAGCGATGCTACAGGTAGGTTCTTACCTCCCGAAACCAATTCACGAGTAACTATGAGATGCCAATTGTCCTGACCAATCAATATGGTAGGCTTGGACCTCTCATACATCAACTCATCCTTGATCGGTGTCAAATGAGAACACCGTTGCAATAATTCTCGGCTTACCGACTGAGGAGCGAGGTTAAGTGACTTAATTGTTTGTACACTTATCTCTTCTAAGTCGCTCGAATAAATGCCTTTTATTTTAACGTTTAAGCGATACGAACTATCGTCGTTAATTCGCTTACCTCCCACGGCTTCGATACGTAATCCCTCTTTACGTCCGCGAGGCGCTAACTTCTGAGCCATCCACTCCTCTATGAGTGTCATGGTCGATCCCTCATCCAGAAGAGCTGTTGTCTTGACCTTTCCTCTAGGCCCATGCAACTCGACCGGTATGATCTTTAAATATGCACATGCCAGTGCATTTACTGTACTAACAGTTGTAATCTGAGCATCTTTACCCCCCCTCGTCCCCTTGTGGCGAGGTATTTTCATTGGGGTATCGGTGTAGCATTCGATGATGTGACATTCTACATCCTTCTACACCACATTTTTTCGCTTTGCACTCTAACCTCCTATGGTTAGGTGACAAACATTGGAAACATACTTTGGCCTTTTTGACGGCTTCCCATTTCTCGCGAATATTCATGTCCTTAAACTTGTAACAACTCACTATAGAGTGCTCCTTGTTGCATATAACACACTTATGTGTTACCCGACTTACAGGCTTGTCCTGGGTTATCATAACCACTTGTCGGTTGTGCCTTTTATTATTTCGGCGTTCTAAACGCTCGCTCATATTACTTCGGCGCATATAGCGCTCGCTCTCGGCACAGCTGCGTACACCTCCCTTTGCAGTGTGTACAGTTTGCTTCCTGAATTCAGGACGCTTCCTTTTTTCAGGCGCATTTTCATTGCTTAAGGACGTTCCAAATTGTTCACTCAATAAATTTAAAAACTTGGCCATCTTCTGTAACTCTGGCTCCAAAGGATATTGAGCTCGATATTCAAACCATTTAAATTTAATCATAGTTCCAAGTTTCTCCACTATGCGGCTCACTAACTCCGGTGAGTATAAATACTGTGGTTGATTCAACGCTTGTATTGTGGCAACCACGTTCGTAATACGACTTGCAAAAGATCCTATATTTCGGCAATCTTCTGCCAATCTTGGCATACGCTTTACATTCTCGATTTCGGCTAGAATGAGCATCTCAACCCTACCGAATCTTCTTTCGAGAGCGTTCATTATTTCTTCAGGTTCACATAAAGTAAATAATAGCGACTTAACCGCCTCTTTAGCGGTGCCCTTTAATGCCCTCCTAAGGCGTGCGACATTCTGCACCCCTGAAAATTGGCCTTTTGTGTCTTCAAACACCGTTTTGAAAATTATCCATTCACCCGGGTCTCCATCGAACACCGGTAATTCCTGGAGGAAATGAAGCTGGGAAGACTTATCTTTACCCGCTATTTTTATTGCACTCACAATCGCTTCGGTCAATTCTGACACCTCACTCGCGTGTGTTTTCTGTGCATTTCCTAGGTTGCGCTCGACCTCCGCCCCTTTGCGGCGTGATCCTTTACACGCTTCCTTATCAGTAATATCGGGTTGTGCTACACTAACCGGCGCGCTCATTATGGTTTGCTGAACCCAACTCCTTACGAAAGGTTCCACCTGAGTATTCCGCTCTTCATCATCCTCACTCGAGTCGATCTCCTCTTCTCGGTTGAGTCGTGCCAACTCCCATTGAGACTTGGCTAAGGCAGCAGCTGCCTGTGCTCGTTCGAGCTCTGAGCGTTCGAATTTAATCCGCGCCTCTAATTCGGCTTTCAGCCTCGCCGATCGCGATGACCTACTACCTCTCTGTGACCCTTTATCACTAGTGTGCCCGATTACTGTCCTTGACGATGCCGCTTCTTCGGTCCTTTGACCTACTTTTTCGACCACCGTTTCACTCCTGGATATAACGGGTTGTTGTGCGGTGCTGGCCTGCGTACCACTGGTGTCCGTCCTGTTGCTCGTCGTTGCCATGGACGTCCCTGAGTCCCACGTGCATGTGGGCGTGTCTGTGGTGGCTCCACTTGGAGGAGTTGCCCCATTTGACGCAGTAGCTGTGGTCGCTCCAGCTGATTCCGCTTCTTTAGCTTTTCTTGAGAGCCCTGTCCTTGTCCTGCTCCCTTCGCTTCTCCCTGTCTGGTCTTGTGCCTTCTTCATCTTGCGGGAAGGTGATTGTTGGCCTACGGTCCCTAACTGTCCCTACAGTCCCTACGGTCCCTTACCTACAACCCTTCTACACCCCAACCTAACACCACTACCCCTCCCCCCTTTATCTCCCAACCCTACAACCCTACTACCACCCTAACAGCCCTATCAGCCCTATCAATCCTGAACGGGGCCTACCGAGGTGAGCCGTCCAGGGATGGAGTCGTGCAGGAATGGAATGGAGGAAAGGTTTAGGAACTGTCCCGCCAAGGAATATGACGAAACAGTCGAGCGGTAGTGCAAGCGCAGTCTCGCTCGAGAGAACTGCTCCACCCGAAGGTGTTATGCCAGAGCCCAACCGTTTGGCACCGTTAGGTGGTCGGGATGTATGCTGTGCTCGCCGCCCAGTTGCCGGTGACGCCTCGTCCAAGCGCCCTCCTCCGGCCGCGATGCAGTCAGGTGCCCACGCGCACCCTCGCCCGGCAGCAGCAGCGGTGGATGCTTCCTGCACCCTGATGACCCGACAGGAAATGCCGGACACGGTCGTCCGACAGGAAATGCCAGACACGGTCGTCCGACAGGAAATGCCGAGCACGCTTGCCCGACAGGAAAAATGCCAAGCCCTGCTTGGCCACGATGAGTGCCTTCACAAGACACCTGCGCCCGGCCGCGATATGTGCCCCATGCGAGCACACGCCCCAAGCTGCAATCCCGGCTTTCTTTCTTCCGGTAGTTCCAGGTCCAGCCCTTCAGTGCTGCCGTCCTGGTCTTCAGGCCTTTGGTCCTATTGCTTCAGCTCAAACCTCTGGCTTCCTTCGGTTGCTGATCTTCACTCGGCTTCCGAAGGTCTTCTTCTTCCACAACCAGCAGTCCACAGCTGGTTCCTTGATCCAGCTGGCGGGGTTCGGGTGGTCTTCAATCCGGCTCCGAAGGACCAATTGAAAAGGAACTCAGGTTCGGGCGTCCCTCTTGATCCTGAAAAGGACCAATTGAAAAGGACCTAGCGGATCGGGTACTAAGAAACAGGAATCGAGGCTTCTCTCGATCCGGCCTCCTATCACGCCTACGTTGGGTTCGGGAACAACGTATGTGATCTCCGCAACGGAGTAACACACTAGGGCGATAACCTCTTCCTTTTCAGCAAGTAGGTTCAGACGGGGATTACGGGTCTTCCGAAGTCGTCCCGGTCCCGACGCCTTAATTCTTCGATGTGGACTGTATAACTTAAAGGATCTTGGGAATGAAACAGCAATTATCTTCAAACCGTTCCGTGAGAGAGTAATCACTTTTCCCTATACTGCTGGTTTTTCACTTTTCTTGAACTTTTTCTCGGATTTTCTTATTTATTTCCGAACTATTTCCGAACTTCCCCGAAGGATTCCCGAACGATTCCCGAACTATCTCGAAGGATTCCCGAACTTCCCGAACGAATTGCAATAAAACCCGTTCACTAAGCTACCCCAGAGCTATACGCGAAAGTGAGCCGCGCCATCTGCGCGCTTGCGCAACTCAATTACATGAATTTGTACTATTACTCTCTCACGTTTCACTCAATATCTTTATTTATTCAAATCATATACAAATACAATTTATCAATATAGGTAGTACAAAACAATATCTACACCATGATATACATCATATCCTCATATCATAAAAAACCTTTTATTTATTAAACGAAAACTGCCTATTTTACTCACAAGTTCGAAATCGAAATTTCTTAAATATTTAACACAGAAAGTTAAAACAATGTTTCTCACTTGAATTTATACATAAGCTAACCAATACAATAGTTTAATTTACATTTTTTCTATTTATTTCACTATTTAAAACACTTTTAAATTTCTTATACAAAACTATCATTATTTCACTTATACACAGGAATTTTCACATGAAAATAACACAGAATTTACCTTTTTAGCACGTACAATTAACCTGAAATATTTTACAAGTAATTTTTACATAAATCACTGAATTACAAACATTTTAAATTTTTACATATTCGGCCTCCTAAGGGCGTGGCCAGCGTGCGTCTATGAACTCACGCTATGTGAACAACTAACTTTGCACGGCTCTCGGCTATCAGAAAAAATTAAATTATGAAATACACCAATTTTGACCATATTAGGCAAATTAAATGCTTTTATACAATTTTCGAACTGTATGAAACTATCTTTAATCAGATAACAATATAAATGAATGTTCTCATTAATCAATCATAACAAATAGGCATTTGTTTTCGTACAAAACGTATCAAACTTATACAAAACAACATTTATGCAATTAATATCCATTAATTCTGCCTATGCACAGAGTGATTATCTCGACCGGGGAACAAATCCGATCTTTAACTTCACTTTAATATTCTTATGAATTTACATCATTTGAAAGATGATTTCAACCGGGGAACAAATCCGGTAACATAATTTATATCTTAAATTCCTTACGAATTTATTAAGCGATATTACTTAGGAAAACAAACAAACTAGTCCGGCCTGGGAGTCGAACCCAAGACCTTCATATCATTAATTCGACATTTCTTAAAGATTTAACTAAGCATTCTCTTATCAGAGCGTCGTTGCTCGTGACTGCCCCTTTTTTCATAGCAACGTCATCGGTTGATTTAATAAACTGAAACATTTTTATAGGCGCGTCGCCAACAATAATACTTCACAATAAATTTACTTAGGTATAAAATAAAATAGCTAATTCTTTTGGTTTTGCCGTACCTACGTGACGTACTAGTAATAAGACGAGAGCGAATGACTAGAAAACGACACGCGTACACGCTTGCCAGGGGTTACCTATTAACTAATCAGCTAATTACAATAACAAAATAAACAGCATGTTTGTACTAGTACCGTAATGCTGAGTGAGATAAAATATTCTGTCATAGAATAGAATGTACCTTTCTTTGCCTTATATTGTTTGGCAAAGAAAGAGATAGCTTCAATTCATTACTCCACTTTTGTACCTTAGAAAGATGTACATATAGGTAATCTTTATTCGCTGTATCATAGATCATAGTCATTTTTTGCTAATAGAGCCACAAAATTAAGGTTTGGTTTGTGAATTTAACTGAATAAAAATTTATTGCCAACTAATACATTCATTTCGTTTAAATCGATAGATTTCGAATGGCACAAAAATGATAAAATATTTCGTTATTATTTTATTAACTTTGGCTGTGTGGCTTTATATAGTCTCCATCTTAAAAGAAGTGAAAGAAAAAAGCATTATTTTGTCTTTGTCCATAAAATAAAACAACAAAATGAATAAAACGCGGTTAAATCTTGAAATATTATTATCTTAAAAGGGATAAAAGTGTTGTACCTAAGACAAAGAGTTTTCATTTTTTATACGTATCTCTAAAGACAATTATATGCGATATTTTACAAACTACTATACAGCGTAAATAATAAAAATATTCTATTATACAACTAATTAAAAACTAATGACTGTATGATAGAATCCATAATATAAATAGTACAGCTACTAAGACTGTAAGACCATCAAAATATCGTTTAGGCTGTTTAGCAAATTGTCGCCATTTTAAGACCTATAAAAACAAAATTTAAATTGTAAATTTAGGAATATGAGACACTAGTTTTATCCTATACCCTTATTTTCAGTTTGACTAATGATCATCATTCATATTCACTAATTTAATTATTTTTGAGGTCACTGTCACCACACTGTCACTGTGTACAAGACGATACAACCGCATCTTTTCCGATTCCTTTGGTTTGAAGGATGCAATATGGGAAGGCAAGAAATTATTACAGCAATGAGGCTTCGTTCCGGACATGTACCATTAAACAAATTTGCGTTTGTAATGAGAAAAGTGAATTCACCAAATTGTGACAAATGTGGAGTTGTGGAAGATGTTATTCATATTATGATGGAACGTGAACGGAACGAAGCTTATAGAAAGCAATTAGGTTTTGACAAATTTAGTGTTGGACTATTTTTTTTTTTTTTTTTTTTTTTTATAGAATAGGGTGACAAACGAGCACACAGTCCACCTGATGGTAAATGGTTGCTGCGGCCCATAGACATCTACATCTATCTTCCATTACAAATCAAAATGCAGATGCGTTGTCACCCGCGAGGACTGAGATGGAATGCCTCATTTCCAGTAACAAGGGTCTCCGGTTCTCTACACTCACCATACGAAATACAGCAGCATTAAGCTACTATTTCACGCTGGTATTCTGTGAGAGCGTGGTCCTTCCCCGGTCGAGCCGACCCATTCGTGCTACAACTATACTACTAATATAACTGCAGCATGGCTCTACCACGTAAAAAATATAATATAATAGTATCCTTGCTTTTCCATTGTCGGATAAAGCTAGGACACTTTATAAACTTGTATTATTAGGTATTAAGAACAGGTAATCTTTTGTTTACGTGAATTTATCATTGTCTTATAATGTGTTTGATTGTGCATCTATGAGGGTTACTTGATCTAGTAGATCTAACCCTCTATATTAAATAAAGATTAAAATAAAATATTTATCTACCGTATATGCTCGTAGTATTTAGTCCTTATATTATTTAGTTATTTGGCTGGCGCGGCAATTTTTCGATAGAAATCATATACAAGTTTACCGTAAATCTAATTTAGCACTTTCAATTCACCAGTTATCATCGTCAAAACTCAACTCTAATCCGAATAATGTTAATATGTAATATAATCATTCATTCAATAAATGTCGCCATCATTCAATAAAGTATATAAATAAATCTAATGAGTTTTATATGTCATAAATTAATTTGTATCACCAATTTAGAACGTATATCTTTAAAAGATACTTATAAGGTAATATTTGTAGTGTAATCGTTTCCTTGTACACCAAATAACTGCTGTAATGTAGCTCTTATACAGCCTCTTTTATGCTTGTGTAGCTATTGTATAACGCTACTAACGCATTAAGCGGTATAATTTTTGCCAAATGTTTACTTATAAAAACTGTATAAGCGCTTATACAGCCTTTGTACAGCCAGAAAAGGCAGCCTCTAGTATAAAAGGAACTTCAATACAGCTCGTCTACAGCTTGCATGCTACTTGTGATGGATTGGCTCAACCGGGAAAGGATCACGTGCTCACGCAATGCCAATGTAAAAACATAACGTGACTCTCACACCTGTCACTCAAAGGGGTACGCAGAGACAACGGACTTCCATTTAGTACGATACTGACACACCTCTTTCGCTTTATTCACATCTATGGGTACTTTACTTTACTTTACTTATCTTCACGCACAATCCCTAACGGGGTAGCCAGAGAGAACAGATCGCCAAGTGTCACGATCCTTACATACCTCTTTCGCTTCTTTCAGGTTCATTAACTTCTTCATACATGCACGTCTAGGTATCCGAGTACTCTTGACCCTCCCCTCTTCGAGCAATTTGCTCACATGGTCTTCGAAAGTTAGTCTCGGTCTACCTCGACACCTTTTAATATTTACTTTCGCTCTATATATTTTCTTCACCATTCGGTCTTCACTCATTCGTTCAACGTGCCCAAACCATTGGAGTACGCCCCTATCAATTTTTGTGATAAGGTCATCTTTCAATCCTGCCATATTGCGAATCTCTTCGTTTCGCTTTCGGTCGGCTAAGGTAACGCCACACATTTTACGAAGAGATCGCATCTCCACTGCATTCAACTTGCTTTTATGCTTCTTCTGGCATACCCAGGTTTCGCTGCCATACAACAAAGTCGGTACCAACACTGCATTATGTATTGCAAGGCGTGCACTCTTCACCACGCCTTGCCTTTTTACTAATGCATTCAGGGCACCATTGACTTTGTTTCCGGCAGCGACACGCCTGTCCACATCTAAATCACATCTTCCATCCCGGCTGAAAGCACTCCCCAAGTATACAATTTCATTTACCTGTTCTAGACATCATCTATGGGTGTGTTCCGAAATGTTCTCAGTATACTGGCGAATGCAAATGACGTCATTTATTGACACAGGATATAATAACATTTGGAGCACAAAATTACATAAAATGGTCGCCAACACTTTTCCAATATGGCGGAAATGTATGATGTCATATACTGGCCAATGTTTTGAAACGAATCACCAGTATGGCGTCGATTTATGACGTCATTTGCATAGGCCAGTATACTGGGTTCTATTTCGGAACACACCCTATACTTAGTCAGGTCATAAGGTCTGTCAAAAACTTTTTTATAAAATTAATGATACACTTTTTGATAATTATACAGAAATTATATATGAAATGGAAGGTAATTTAATTAAAAATACAATATTATTTACATTATTCAAAATGCCCTCCCCTATTTTGAATACATGCCCTTAATCGACGCGGCCAATCATCAATCGCACGCACGCACCTCACTCATATATATTTCTGCCGCTGCTTTAACCAAAGATGCTCAGAGATATTACCAAATTGTGATGAGGTTTAACGCAGACTTTCTCCTTCAAATGTTGCCATATCTTATAATCCAGTGGGCTTAAATCTGGACTAGAAAAGGGGCCGGTCTTCATGTCCGATAAAGTCAATTCCATGGGCGGTAAACCAGTTTTGCGTGCTTCGTCATATGAGCTGGTGCAGAGTCCTGTTGGAATATCCAATGTCTGTTTTTGAACATTTTTTGAGAAAAAAGTTCCACTATATTTGTTAGGACGGTATTTTGGTACACCTCGGCACTGCTTTTTACACCTTTTTTACAGAAAAACACCTCAGTTAAACCTGAATATGAGACTTCAAGCAAAACCATGAGTGACGAAGGATTATGTGCTCGTTGAACCCTCGAAATACAGGTACTGGCTTCTTCACTGCTGTGGGCATACACCTTATTATTTTTTTATTGTTGCTTTCTTCGATGTTAAAAAAAATTTTCATCCGAAAACAAAATTTCGCGGTATTTTTTTCCCGCGTACCGCCATAATAAAGCGCGGGATCTATCCAACCTAATTTTTTCAAACGCTCGTTCAAACACGGTCCGATCTTCTTACAATAAGCTTGTAGTCCTAGGTCTTCATAGATCGTTCTTTTGACCGTGGTTCTACTTAGTCCCATCTGAAGAGCTAAGATTTTTTGTTTACAAATAGGATTTCTTTGGATTCGCGCCCTCAATGCTTTGATGATCGCTGGTGTCCTAATTGTACGAGGTCGGCCGTTCCTCTTACGATCTTCGAAGCTTTAATCTTCATTGAATCGTTTGATAGTGCGATAAACAAATCGTAGAGTTATTTTAAATTTTTGTAGAATATTGAGAATCTCTTTTGGCGCGTAACCACAGCGGTGCAACGCGATAACCGCTATCTTCTGTCTTCGACCACTCCATATTTGAAAATTAATATCTTTTTTATTTTCGGCAAGCACAAATGTTATATTTTTAAAATTAATATAGATATATTTTTAAAGTTCATCTGTAGTCTATAGTATTCAAAAATTTTAAATAATAAAGGTTTGAGAGAACTTATGACCCGACTGAGTATATATCTACATTGGCGACATCTCTTTTATGTGCGACTGTTTGATTAAAGAACATGATGTACCGTTAATATTGGTACTATAAACGTGAACAATGAATGTCAAAATTAATTTAATTTAATTTATTTGTAACCAATAACATATGTATATATTTTAGCTTTCTGCGCTCCTTCCCCAATATGATAAATTACACACTACTTTGTGTGCGATATGCGCTTAAAAATGGGCAGAAAAATTTCCCTTCACGTATTATTACAATATAGTATAGGCAATTAATTTGTTTCAAAACCATCTATGATGAGTTGGGTCGTCGAGTCTATAAAAAAAGGGTTTCTTGCTGGTTTTTTCCAGGACAAAATTATTTCCGAAGCAGTGCTAAAAAAAATATTAAATAATTATCAATAATGTATTCTAGTAGAGTTTGTTCACTGCTGAGCACGTGGTGGCACAAAACGTCGTGAGGGATGTCTGACGAACAAAATATTTTGAGAAATGTGAAGTCCCACTGTGAGGGGCGCAGCTGTCACTTTACTTTAGTAGAGTTCTATTTTTTATACAATAAATGTGACAAACAATCACACAGTCCACCTGATGGTAAGTGGATGTTGCGGCCTATAGACTTTACTTTAGTCGAGTATATAGTTATATTTATCCTCAATTAAGAATCAGTATGCAGATGCGTTGTCTCCCCTGAGGACTAAGATGGAATGCCTCATTTTTTTTCATTAAAAAGGGTCTCCGGTTCTCTAAACTCACTATACAAAACACAGCAGCATTAAGCTGCTATTTTACGCTGGTATTCTGTGAGAATGACCCATTCGGGCTATAACCGTAATCAGTGGCGAAGCTAGGGCTCCAAACTAGAGCAAGCCCAAGATATGGTTTTGTTGTTTTTAGCGGTTTAATAAAAATGCACTAATCTTGAGCTGTCTCCACTCTTTAGTTTCATATTCAGTGCTGACAAGGACGTGTTTAACAAAGCACACAGAAAGCATACCACCGCTAGATAGATTGTATGACATATGCAATTGCATACCTTCGGTGGTTTTGAAAAGAGCCGTTTCGGTTTGCTTGAGATATTTACAAACAATACAATACATGAACAAAAAAAAAGCATGAACAAAGTACAAACAAACTATGTACAAAGTTAAAAAGGGACGCCTGGCAGATGTGAAACCTCGAAATTATTTTGTTGAAGTTATATGCACAAAAGAACAGATTACGACAGGAATTAGATAGTTATAATGAGAAGATAAAGCTTTGCTAATTTTTTACCATAAAATAACAACTATTTACTATATAATTATTCATTTTCAATTTATAATAAACCATACAAAATGATATTCAATTCATAATAAACCGTACAAATTGATATTTTTAAACTCATATGGTAATATAAATATTAAATTAGGCGATAACGTATTTGTGCCATCTAGGTACCATCTTTGGGTACCATCGTGAGAATCAACCAATTTTCGTTCTATAAAATGACTTTACCTATGGAATTAAGTAGATAGCGCTATTAAAATTTTATACACTGGAAATAACTAAAGGCAGTATTCTTTAAAAACCTCAATACATTCTTCTGTATTCTTTTGATTAATTACATTAAAATTTAGGCTTCACGTTAAAAAAAGATTGTAACACTTATTTTCTATAAAATTAAACCTAGGTGTCTCATATTTTATGCTGCCGTTCAAAATGATATTTTTAATTCATATGGTAATATAAATATTGAGTTATTAAACCTTTAAATACGCCTAACTTAATTAAACTTTAATACTAAAGAGTGCTGTACCTATATTTAAAGTATGAAGAAATGTTTATTGAATATTAAATTTCATTTTTAAAGATTTTACCTTTTCCTCGCCGATTAGCACTTAAACACACTTATATTCATCGCAATGAACACTATTATCCTCCCATTTTCACTGAAAATCTTTGAAAAAGCATAAATTTTTAACAAACACAACAAAAACAAACATAAACATTGAAATATGAAGTGAACTTGCATACGAATGACCCGTACCCCATTCGCTAGTTAGCGACTACTAAACTACGCACTCCTAAACAACTTCAGGGCAAAGCCAGGCTTGTGGCTCAATAGTAACTGCTATATAAACATTTCGTACCTAGTTATATTTCATTAAAGAACATTTTGCCACAGGTTAGAAAGAGAGCGATCGCCTTCTCGAAAGCCCGGTAAAAAGCCCACGCGTGCGAGGGAGAAAACCAATCGCTCAATTCAACTCTCCTTATATGTATGACAGCAGTATTCGTAAGGCTACGAGGTCGAACAGAGTGCGCGGGAAATTTGAAATAGTTTGAAACAGTTTACGAGTTATTTTATTACTTGATATAATTGATTGATTCATCTTAATGAGGCAAGCCGGGCTTCTGGGCTTGTATTGTGGCTTCGCCACTAACCGTAATATAGCTGCAGCGTGGCTTTACGTATAATCGTTACCGATACGTGTTGTTTTAGCTCAAGTTGACTTGTTTTAATTTATTATTTCCATTTTACAGGTGTATACAATGCTGTGAAAATGTCAGTGCTCAAATCCTGCTAGCTTCTATAGCTTACACCTTCACATCAGAGACTTGATATATTATGTGAATTCATGTGAACACGCAGTGGACTTTTTGAAAATATGGCGGAAAACGAGGGACCAGTAACCGTAGATGATTTGCCGATATGCTTTCAAGTGAGTGCCTTATATACACATGAGGAAATCCTTCTGAATACCTACCGCGGTGGCGATAAACAGGTTATGCCGCAGTCCTATCGGCTAAAACTATACGGTGTTCATCGCTTCGCTTTTTTGCCGGGACTACGGAAACGCTGTCGGACACTACCGCTACCCCGACGGTGGTAACCCTCTCAATGAAGAAGTGGAACTGGAGTTCTTTACCCCTTCAGTGATACGCACCACTTTGAGGCGTATAAGACGACGAATAATTCCCGTGTTTGTCACCTTGACCTCAATTACGGGGGGGGGGGGTGAAGGAAAGCCTGATTTACTCCTCTGGCGCCTAACCATCTTGCTGTGAATCGGAGTATCAGCCGTTGTTTCCCGCTCCATCTCCGCAGCCTTCTCCTGCGACATTATACGCTCGCACAAGGTAGCTCCGACGCTCCACGATCATTCGCATCTCTTCATCTGAGTGCCTGTAGCAACTAAGCCAAGATAGTTATATTTAAGCAGGCTGACCAAGTGCATGGCGGATCACTGTATAAAGTTAGGGTTCCGTAGTTGCCCGTTACAACATATGAGCTTTCTGGACATAGAGCATATTGAGTTCGCGGTTTGACCCCTATAATGACTAAAAATGGGACCAAGTAGGAAGATGATAACTGAAGGACTTATTTTCAAATCAAACTTGTAAGGAGTGGTATTCTAAAAAGATTAAAAAATCTTTTCGATTTTGAAAATAATACAATATACACCAAATCCGTACAAAGATGGTCATAGTTGACTATATATCGATAATATGTTTATTCCTAGCAGTGCAACCCTAAGATATGTATGACCTTAACGCATCTTCACGTCCACCACTGCCCTAAGCTATCCTAAGGGTTGCCCGCGTAAACCAAGAGTAATACGAATGATACTGTACGAGGCTATATGATTGTATGAATACTTAGAATAAGAGCTACAATAACTACCAACTAAAACATAAGTACAATTGGTAAATATGTAAAAAAAGATCTTCCCTGACTATCTCGCAAATGAAAAGCCATAGTAGTTATGTATATAAGTCGTTTTCTTCATAAAATGTTTATTTCTTATAATTTTAAATAACATTACAAAGTTATAATGCAGCTAGTTTTGTGTCATTTTCTATAGAGTTGTAATGAAATTTTTACTAATTCAAGTGCATTTTATAAGTTGGTCGACCATTACTCGTTAACTTTTAATTCTACTTAGCTGTGATAGTTTTCCTTATAATTTAATCATATATACTACTATCGTGTATACGTTTCACATTTCCTAAAATAGCGGTTTCGTTGGGAGACGGGGAGGGAAACATGACTCTAATGAAAAATATCACTTTAAAGCTAAATATTTCGCAAACCGATTCCTGAATCCAAAAGATATTCATTGATACCCCCAGTGTTTTGATAGACTTATCCAACGATACCCCACACGATGGAATACACAGGTAGAAAAAAAACATTTTTCAGTTACCAATATGGGAACTGCCCAAAATAAAAATGTTTTTAAGAATTGTTTACACAGTTTTGTATGCGTGATTAACATCCATTACTATGCCATATTACATATTTGTAGCACATAGGGTCTCTGAGTAAAACTGCGTACGGACGGACATGGCGAAACTATAAGGGTTCCTTGTTGTGTAACTATGGAACCAAAAAAAAGAAGAATGTTTTCATTCGACTGTTAGTTTTGTATACGTACATGTTACGCAATATATTCGTCAGTTGTTTGTAGATTCGAATGATTTTGTTTTTAGTGAATAGTTTTTATACTTTGGAGGTGGACCGATATAATCATTCCGTAGGTAGGAAAATAGATAGATAGATAGAAAATTCTTTATTGCACTCAAACAAAACAATTTAGTACAAAGGCGAACTTAATGCCGAAAAGGCATTCTCTGCCAGCTAACCTTTTGTAGTGTGGTGAGAGCTATGGGTAAATAGGGCATGATGTTTTTAATATAGATTACGAGGTAGAGCCAGGCTGCTATAATCTAGTTGTTAAAATAATGGGCTGGCACTACCGGCGAAGGATCACGTTCTCACAGAATACCAGTGTAAAATAGCGGCTTAATGCTGCTGTGTTTTGTGTAGTGAGTGTATACGAGAACCGCATACCCTATTTGCTAGTACGTAGATATAGTCCTGAGTCCGAAGAAGCTGTAAAAGCCAACTGGCTAACAACTTTAATATAACAGAAAAGAGTTAGCTGCTTAGCTAACTAGTTACTCATCATAAAAACCCAGCAGTATTTTGCAGATATTTCATGCTGCTATACTTTACGAGGTATGAACCGACGCATTTGAACTATACGGCACCAACGCTCTACCACCTAATTCCAAAGTAGGTCTCTGCACTATGTGACAATATCACCTAACTTTGCACTCTCTTGTGACTCTAGCACGTAGATCTACCACGTAATTTAGCGTAATATATCAGATGTTTGTAATTAAACATAATGATGTACTGATGAGTACAGTTTTAAGTTTTAACGTAATGTTCGCAAAAAACTTTTAGAATATTTAACAAATGAAGTGTTAAATAAACATGCTTTTGCGGATTTTATTGAAAAATAAATTTAACCTGTTTTCTTCTATAGGATAGGGAGACAAACGAGCACACAGTTCACCTGATGGTAAGTGGTTGCTGTGGACCACATCTACATATATCCTCGATTTTGAATCAAAATGCAGATGCATTGTCCAGAGTCTCCGGTTCTCTACACTCACCATACGAAACACATCAGCATTAAGCTACTATTTTACGCTGGTATTCTGTGAGAGCGTGGTCCTTCCCCGGTCGAGCCGACCCATTCGTGCTACAACTATACTACTAATATAGCTGCAGCATGGCTCTACCACGTCTTTCCATCACACCCATATTCCTGGGAGAGGGGCTAGGAACTTTATATGTACTCATAGGAAAGTTAGAAAAATTATTTCATAATGTGAGACAAGGACATAGAGTGTAAGTAATCATAAAGAAACAAAGTGTAGGTCACTGTGAGTCGGGCTACGTGACCCGACTCTATTAAATGGCAGATAGCGGTGCACTACTGTCGCATAAAATCCACTTTGGCAGTAGGTCATTTCTTTTAGCACAAATTAACTTCAATTAGTTATAAGCGTTTATTTCTGTACCATAATTTATCGTATAAACAAATATGCAACCCATTTCCTTAATCAGAAGCTGTTTTCTTTAGAGGCGGTAATGATTAGTCATGTTGTTCCGTTCCATCGCTCCCTGCTAATTATTATACAGTCGATGCTTGAAAGGGATATCTACTTAGAGGTCTGCAACTTTTTCTTATATAAAAGTCAAAGTTAAAGTCAAAGTAAAGAGTTCTCAATCTTCTATAACAAATAAAACTTAAATTCTGCGAGGAGGAGGAGGAATAAATTAACATCCCAAGCTACCGTAAAAGAGATGCTTATACCGCCTTTTGTCAGAAGCTATGATATTTTAGCATGTCCTATACTCGTCTCTTGGGAAACCTACGAGATAAACGTAGACATGGTACAGCCATGCTGCAGCTGCATTGTGGCTGTAGGTTGAATGGGTGGGCTCGACCGGGGAAGGACCACGCTCTCACAGAATATCAACATGAAACAACAAAATAATACTGCTGTGTTTCGTATGATAAGTGAACTACCAGTAGACAGTTTCATCGTATAAGAGATCCAAATACCCCTTTTATTGGTATGGTAAAGCGACGTTCCAGATATTACAGATGTACCTTCCTATGAATCGTAGCGTTCAATTATCATCAGGTGGATTATGAGCTCGTTTAACACCCTTATACTGCAAGAAAACTAAATAGCGTGATGGATTCTCTTAAGCCAACACTACACAGTAATATGTACCGTTACCGCTACAGCTTATTAAAGTCCACTGAACATCAGCTTCCCCCATAATTTTTTTCCTTAAATACCCCCCGTATTTGCCATTGTTGCCATGCTTGGCAAACATTGCTATTGGAAGGTTTTTATTCTAAGTCATTAATAGGGAGACTCTGTTGCACATCTTCTGATTTGTGTCCCTCTGTCGCTTGTTACGACCCCTGTAGGATGATATGGGGTAATGACGGCTCCGTGGCGCAGTAGCTTAGCAATGAGTTATAGAGCTGAGTGATGCGGGTTCGAATCCCGCACGGAACAAGTATTTGTATGGCCTACAAGTAATTGTTCCGGGTCTGGATGTTTGTTCTTGTGCAATTTATGTTTAAACTGCCTCCACGATACAGGAGAAAATCCTAATGTAACGTTTTTTAAAAAAAGGAGAAAAAAAAAAGATAATTTTACCGCCACCACACAGTAAAATAATTAGTAATATTATTGCAAATTTCTCAATAAACAAGAGGGTAATTCTCACCATACTGTAATCCGTAGTTCACTACAACAATGTGTTCATTGTTGCGACATTTGCAAATAAAACTCAAGATATTTTATTCAGCATAATCCCACGGATTTGTTGATTTTTATCTCTTAAAATAAACCGCATTGCGTGGGCTTATTTTGTCTGTGATACATTAATGATAACGTTGTCACAGCAGTATACCGTTCGCTCCAGTTTGGGCTCAAGGTGTTTTGAAGCGTGTACGTATAGGTGGTAGATACACCGCAACTACGTTATTGTTTACTGCCTCGTTAATCCAGTGGTCGTAAATGAAATTACTAATCAATAGGTCCCAGGTTCATATTCAGTTAGAAATGTTTCACCCATAGGCCTCGGAAAGTACGAAAACCTGTTGGGCTTGCGCCTGATCTCTCTCCGGTCCCAACAGATTTTGTAAGTGGGGAATAGAGAGCGCACCTGTGCTTGCGCATACACTTGAGCATCATATTCCTGGGCAGATGGCTATTCTCTGTTGAAACTGGTTGCCGTGAACGAAATGCGGTCTTGAGGACATTATTATTATAATTTAGCAATGTAGTAGCATGAGTGGAGGGTCTTCTCTTCACAAGTCCACTGCTGAACCCTCCTCCAATAAATACATCTCATCTACTTCCTACTTCTCTTACCAGGTTATTACCCTACATTTCACTTACCGGTACGAGACTGCCATTTCAGACCCTTCTTCTCCATCGGTTGTCGGTTATTTATATTACATAGCAGGCAAATTTCCGGATCAGGTCTTTTTCGTCTTTTACTGTGGTTCTACTGCAGCTATTTTCATTTTAAAGTCTATCACGCACAGAAACTGCGAACATAGCCCTCTCTATAAAAACTCGCTAAGCGAACTTTTGCTTTCTCGTCAACTGTGAAGGACCACGTCTCAGATTCATAAGTAATCACTGGGTTGGTAGCAACTGATGGCGATGTAAGAATATCCGCTACCCCATACCATCCCGAGGATGTCATAAGGCAGTAGGGAAAATTAAAAGGAGATGAGCAGCAGTGTCTCCCTAATAACATCTTACAATAAAGACTGTTGCCAACCGCCTGCCAAGCGAGGCCACTCTGGTAAATATCTCCCCTATGTGGCAAACGATGGGAAAGGCCAGTATTCAACAGTGGGCTTTTGGTAGGCAGCAACGGTATACTTAACATAAGTATATATTCCATATACAAGTAATAGAAAAAAATGGCCGATGGAAAATTCGCGAACGTGTACGTAAAAGAGCGAAATTTCGCAAGTCTGTTACGCTCCGCTTGTCTGTTGTAGTCAGATGTATACGATAGACGTAATTGCTGGCAGGCGCGGCCGGGTTGTTACGCTAGTCAATAAATTGATGTTGGTGTCTTAATTGAGTTTATCCATAAATGTTTATAATGATTTTATACGTGGTAGAGCTGTGCTGCAGCTATATTATGGTTGTAGCACGAATGGGTCGGCTCGATCGGAATGGAACCACACTGAATGCCGTCTTAGAATAACAGCTCAATACTGCTGTGTTTCGTATGGTGAGTGTAGAGAACCGGAGACCCTTTTTACTGGAAACGAGGCATTCCGTCTTAGTCCTCAGAGGTAAAAATGTTTTGATATATATTATATATATGTTTTGATTTTTAATCGAGAATAAATGTATATATCTAGATATGCGTCACAGTATCCACTTTCCATCAAGTGAACTGTGTTCTCGATTGTTACCCTTATTCTAAAAAAATTGTGTGTATGTTTGCGTGAGTGCATGCGTGCGTACGTGCGTGTGCGTGCGTGCGAGTGCGTGCACGTGTGCGTGTGCATGTATGTGTGTGTGTATACTAAATGACCCAACAGCAACTGAAGCATGTTCTATGAAACACTCAAAACAAGAACCGAGGTCATCATATAATTCTCATATTATAATATTAAGCAATAATGTGTTAAAAAAATGTATGTTATGTATGTTAAAAAAAACTATGTTGGTTCTATTAAATTTCATACAAAAAATTGTACAAAATTATATATATATATATATATATATATATATATATATATATATATATATATGTCTACTAACAAAATTTAACAAAAAATGTTTTTGCGGCGCATAAACTAGGGTATCCCAGTATCTCATGACTCCGGGTTGCTTGCTAGCTGACTACTTCAGAGTTTGTCGGAATTTGCGAAATAAAGTATCGTGTAATAATCTATATTGAATAGAAATTATTCTATTCTATTCCGTATATTCTTCGTGGTTTAAATCTAATAAATGAAAGTGAAGGACAATCAAATTAACATATAAAACACAAAATGTAGATTAAATGTTAAAAAACGCTTAAATCCCGCGCTTAATGGACGGTAATTGGAGCCGAGCCGCAATTGGCTCGCCGGAAGTGATGTCACGACGAACGAAACAATATACATAAAATTAGTAAGCAAGCTATTGACCAAATGGTGTAAATATCCTGATACGGCTTTGATCCGAACAGTCTAGTATTACAATTTCCTTTTAAATACCGTTTGTGGTTAATGCTGTCTTAAACTACAATCTGTCGCAGTGACTACTTCCGACTTAACCCTAATATCTCAATATTTACCGATGCCATCACCAATAAAAATAAATTTTGTAGTGTCATTTTATGTACGTGCTCGGCGGTAAAAGAAAACATTGTAAGAAAATCTGAATAATGTATATAAATAAGGGTGCATAGTTATGTGGCGGTGCTAAACCACAAGCCTAAAGCACTTTATCAGAGTACTTCCATATTCTCATTGAAAATTGAATAAAACTATTTACATTTACACTTATTTTTAATTCCCGACGTTTCGGGTGCTTTATAGCACCCATGGCCAGGGGGAACTGAGATGGTCGACGTCCCAATTTCATAGTTAGCCCGGTTACCTTCAGTTTTTGAATACTAATATTTGGTCCGATTTACGCAGAAAGAGCTTACAGTATCTTGAAGTCTTGCAGTATGCTTGGGTTTGATTTAATTTTGTTAATTATAGGATCCTAAGCAAAAGGAAGCACCCATCCATCTTCTCTTTTGAAATTAAGATGTTTTTTTTTATTTCAATAGCGAGTATCATCCGTGGTAGAAATGGGTGTTCTTTTGCGAGCATTTGTGGTTTATCAAATCTAATGTAATGGTGGGGACGATCTTGAACATGTTTACAGACTGCAGACTTCCCGGAGCGTCGGTGCTTCTTGTCAGCTACAATTTCTTTCAACTCACATCTTATGGATTCTGATAGATGCAGGATACAGGAGTGTACAAGATTGTGAATGTGGTCTCACTTACACATAGGACAAACAAAAAAGATATATAAAAACCCGTGAAAGAACATATAGCTGACGTGAAGCACCGACGATCCGGGCAGTCTGCAGTCTGTGAACATGTTCAACATCGTCCCCACATATCATATATATATATATATATATATATATATATATATATATATATATATATATATATATATATATATATATATATACATATATATATTTGGCATACACTTGGGCACTATAATCCTGTATTGCGCCGCTGGCTAATTTCCTCGCGAGATCCACGAGTTTTGTAACCTAGGCAGTAGGACTCTGGTCAGGATGTCTTCTGGGCTGGTAACACCTTGCTTATTTTGATCGGCAAGCGGCATTGTGCACTAATGTGTTCCGTTCTGAAGTGTAAGAGAGCCGGA
Organism: Parnassius apollo; assembly: GCA_907164705.1. Classification (NCBI taxonomy): domain Eukaryota; kingdom Metazoa; phylum Arthropoda; class Insecta; order Lepidoptera; family Papilionidae; genus Parnassius; species Parnassius apollo. The sequence goes on along the minus strand of CAJQZP010001165.1, from coordinate 19,040 downwards.
GTAATTAAAGGATGAGAGGCTTGTTATCTTAAACGACCATGAGAATTGTCAGAAAGTCTTAAGGATTCGAAAAAATGGGGGCATAAACATCGTCCTAATACGAGGGTAACACTGAAAGTTCTTAGAAAATCAAAAACTGAAAAAATACCAAGTCATTAGTGTTATTATATCTTTTCAAAATAGTGTCCATTTACTTGATGTACATCGCTGCATCCGATGGAACCACTAAGAAAAGCACTTTGCCCACTCGTCCTTGAAGGTCTCTTAGATGGTATTTTGAAACGCAGCCACTGCTTCCTCGGCGTCCATAAAACGTATCCCTCGAAGTTTTTCTTTTATTTTCGGAAACAAATAAAAATCGCAAGGTGCAAGGTCGGGGCTACAGGGCGGGTGACCCAGTAATTCCACGTCTGGCGTCGCCAAGTAGTCGATTGTTTTCGTTGTCGTGGTGATGGAGGATCCTAATGACCTGTCCTTCCGAAGAACAAGGCCAGCGTCTTTTTTCCCACGCTTTGACCTCTCACTCACTGGAAACTCTTCGGAAGAAAACATCCAGACAGCAGTTTGTTTTCTTAGTTTCAGGATCATAACAATAAATGTAGCTTTCGTCACCTGTAAGTATGTTGAACACAGCATTTGAGTCACCTCCGTTAAATCTTTGAACCATTTCACGGCACCAAGTAACACGACGGAGTTTTTGGGCCTCTGTAAAAATATGAGGTATCCACCGTGCACAAAGCTTCCTGACCGCTACATGTTCTTGGAGGATTTTGTGTACTTGACTCATGTCGATGCCTAAGCTTGTTCTAATCTGCTGATAATTCACTCTTTTGTCAGTCTCTATCATATGCCGCACAACACTGATGTTATCTTCAGTCGTCGCCGTAGAAGACGGGACTGTCTTCTTTACGCAGATCATCGGTGAGATTAGTGCGACCACGTTTAAATTCATTAAACCAGTTGAATCAGCTAATCGAAGTCTATCATAACCACGGTAATATTATCTATACAGTATTGTAACTCGGCCGTATCTTTGAAATAAATGCCTACAGCAGCGCGGTACGTAAACATGCAATAGGGCTGCCTGCCTTCAGCATTACATTTACCTACTTTGTGTTTCCATCTAGTTTTATGATTGTAAATATACTTTTTTTACATAATCAAATATAATAGGTACTTTGAAAATTCAATAGGAAGTGTTCAATAAAAATGCGTATCGTTTTTTGATTGGTAGATTTAATTAAAATACCATGTTTATGTATGAATAACAAATCGGTCTTATAAATTTGCGACCGATAAATATTCGCGCCGCGGCTGAGACGTACGAATTACTTTATTATTAAATTTTTAAGTATAAAAAATCCGCATTATAATATAAAGCTTAATTAAAAATTATTTTGGGAAACATGGACAAGGTGGAGAAAAGTAATATCTTTTACTTGGATAAAGAGGTATCTATAACCAAGTAAAAGATATTTTATAATTTATATGTTTGGTTTTAAATGAAGTTCGCATTTATTATTTCTTTATTGTTATTCTATTATTTATTTCCTCCATTTTTTATATATATTCCACAAAATCATCACTGCGGCACTCACGACTGTCTGCATGCCGAGCGCATGCCGAGATCGAGGCGCGTAGGCATAGCTCTCGCTTCGTGCGTTTGTATGAAGTTGGAATACTGTATAGATAAAATTACCGTGTCATAACTTTCTTGTTGACTTAATACATAAACACTCACGCCTGTCACCCAGAGGGGTAGGCAGAGACTACAGACTATCATTTAGCACGATCCTGACACACCTTTCTCGCCTCTTCCACATCCATATACCTACGCATACATGCTCGTCGGTTAAGGGTACTCTTAATTTGGCCCATTTTTAGTATATCGCCAATTTGGTCGACAAACTTCCGCCTAGGACGTCCCTTTCCGACTCTTCCATTCACTTCTGCAACATATATTTGCTTTGTCAGTCTTTCCGCATTCATTCTTTCTACATGACCAAACCACCGAAGCATTCCTTTCTTAATCCTGGTCACCGCATCATCTTGCAAACCACACTCTTCTTTTATCATACAGTTTCTCACCCTGTCACTCAGATTCAGCCCTAACATACTCCTTAGCGACCGCATTTCTACTGCATTTATTCTACTCTCGTGCTTCTTCTGCCACACCCAACTTTCACTACCATACGTTAAAGTAGGGACTAATACAGCACTGTGAATTGCCATACGTGCCTTTTTTGACACATTCTGACTTTTCACAATAGAGTGTAGAGCCCCATTTACTTTATTTCCTGCATTCACTCGTCGTTCAATTCCTTATCATATCTCCCATCCCTGCTGAATACACATCCCAAATATACGAACTCATACACTTGCTCAATTAACTCTCCTTCTATTCTTATTTCACATACCGTTTTGCTTTCATCTCTTTCAAAAACCATCACTTTCGTCTTACTTGCGTTCACTTTCATTCCCCTTTCTTTTAATGACCCGTTCATTAATGTAACCATCATTTGCAACTCGGCCGCCGACGACGCAAGTATGACTTGATCATCGGCGTACAAAAGGCATTTGATGGTTAACTCACCCATTCTTAACCCGCATTCTTCAACTTTCAAATTTTCCAAACAGCTGTCCATAAATAGGTTGAACAGCCACGGGGAAGCTACACAGCCCTGTCTGACACCTTTATGGATGCCAAACCAGTCCGAGTAGACCCCGTTGATTCTAACACAAGCACTCGAGTCCCTATACAGAGACTTTAATGCCTGTATCAAACCTTGTTGTCTTAAATGACATCTAAAGTCATAAAAACTCATTAATTTCATTACAGTCCATAAAAATCCACCGCTGAACATAAACCTCCCATAGATTGCCTCACAATACCCGAGTATTTGTTGAAGCTGCCACGTCGAGGAGACGGGTTGCCAACGGCAGTTTTATTTACTCACTATTTATTACTAGGTCGACACTTTTTTAGAACTGGCCACTTGTAAATAATATAATAAAAAAATAAGTTCTAATTTCGAAAATGGAACTCTTTGCCAATATTATTGTGTAGGTATGTATTTTATTAATTTGTTATTTGTTTACGATTTGACGGAAAATTTAAAATTTTCTGTGTCACGTCAGCATGAATTTAACGCGAGAAAATTTTCGTACCATGATTTTTTATGACTTTCGATGTCATTTAAGTCAACAAGAAAGTTATGATAGACTTCGATTATCTTGGAACAAGTTTAGGAGAAACGACCTCGCATTAGGATCCTCCATCACCACGACAACTCCTCGTCGCACACCGCCAAGCAAACAATCGACTACTTGGCGACGCCAGACGTGGAATTACTGGGTCACCCGCCCTGTAGCCCCGACCTTGCACCTTGCGATTTTTATTTGTTTCCGAAAATAAAAGAAAAACTTCGAGGGAAACGTTTTATGGACGCCGAGGTAGCAGTGGCTGCGTTTCAAAATACCATCTAAGAGACCTACAAGGACGAGTGGGCAAAGTGCTTTTCTTAGTGGTTCCATCGGATGCAGCGATGTACATCAAGTAAATGGACACTATTTTGAAACGATATAATAACACTAATGACTTGGTATTTTTTCAGTTTTTGATTTTCTAAGAACTTTCAATGTTACCCTCGTATTAGGACGATGTTTATACCCCATTTTTCCGAATCCTTAAGATTTTCTGACAATTCTCATGGTCGTTTAAGATAACAAGCCTCTCATCCTTTAATTACTCCGGCTCTCTTACACTTCAGAACGGAACACATTAGTGCACAATGCCGCTTGGCGATCAAAATAAGCAAGGTGTTACCAACCCAGAAGACATCCTGACCAGAGTCCTACTGCCTAGGTTACATAACTCGTGGATCTCGCGAGGAAACTTGCTGATACACAAACAACACTTTTAATATTTCATTATGTAACTCTATTAATATCTGGTGTGAATGGGCTTGTTTATGGCTAAACATTGCTTTCCATTACCTTCTTTGTCGCACGTTCGATGTACTTTCACTGCGTTATTACCTCAGGTTATTACACATTCAAATTATGATTGCTTACGTAATTCGTATTATATGATTCAGTAGACTGCGGACACTACAATACATAAATAAATCAAGACTATACAAAAATAATCCGACTATTTTTAAAATAGTAATTAGACTAAAGCCGCTATTACGTTATCATATTGTCTTCATATTTTTTATTGAATAACAGTGACAAACGAACACAAAGTCCACCTGATGGTAAGGGATATGGCTCATAGACATCTATATCTTCCTCAGTTAAAAATCAAAATGCAAATGCGTTGTCACACCTGAGGACAAAGATGGTATTCCTCGTTTACAGTACCAAAAAATGGCCTCTGGTTCTCTAAACTCTCCATACGAAACACAGCAGCATTAAATTACTATTTTACGCTGGTATTCGTTGAGAGTGTAGATCCACCCCGTACGAGCCTACCTATTCGTGCTACAACCATAATTTAGCTGCAGCGTGACTATATCACATATAAACATAGGAATATGATATCAATACCTCTTTATTATTATAATAGTCTGTGATAGCTATCCATCCATTATAGGTACATATTAATCTGTATCTCTCTCGGTAGATAGTAATAGTATAGTAGTTTGTACACCGTATGATGTACCAATGAACCTTCATATTCACTCTGGTTGTAAAACGGTACAGTTATTTATACTGCCATGGCTCTACCACGTATAAACATCATAGAAATATTACATCAATGTCTCTCATTAAAGTCAGTAATCCATCAAATATACATATTACTCTGTATCTCCCTCTCGGTAGATAATAATATTATCCTGAGCACTGCAGATGTACTAAAGAATCTTTATATTCACTCAAGATATACATTTGTGTATACGGCCACTAATGGTGACTAACACTTTCATCATCAGTAATAGATTTTATTGGCGGTTTCAGGTTAAATACTTAGGCCAGAGCGACGCGCGGGGGGTTATGGGGTATCAAACACACGAGGAAACCTGTAGACCTGATGGTAGCTGCCGCTAAAGCTTTGCCTCCAGGTGAGAATTATTTTCTAATCAGAACGAAATGACATAGAAATGTGAAAGAGAAAAAGAAGATACATACTTACTGCAACTATATCATAATTCATCCGAAAATAAAAATCATCTCCTACGAGTATTTTAATGGTGAAATATGAAAAAAATTGATTCTTTTGGCATCAACATTTTTTAACAATCTATAGATTTTTAGACATTTAATATTTATATATATAAACAATATGTTAGTAAAATTTTTGACATGTTGTATTTATTGTTATTTAACAACTTAAAGCTTAAATATTTTTGAACAGGTACATAATCAATTTTCTTCATAAGTTATTTCATTAAATTATATTAATAATATTTTAATGTTTACTGTTTATATATTGCACACCATTATCATGGTAGTATGTAAGGTATCATTAATAATTAATAACATCATAATATTATGTACATATACATTCTAGAAATAAATAAATTTGAATTTGAAGCGTGAAATAGCAGCTAAATGCTGCTATGTTTCGTGAGTGTAGAGAACCGGAGACCGTTTTTTTTATAGAAGAGGGGGCAAACGAGCATGCGGCTCACCTGATGTTAAGTGACTACCGCCGCCCATAATCAACCGCAACACCAGGGGAATTGCAGGTGCGTTGCCGGCCCTTTAGAAAGGAGTAAGCTCTTTTCTTGAAGGTCCCCAGGTCGTATCGGTCCGGAAAAATCGCCGGTGGTAAACTATTCCACAGAGAGGTCGTACGCGGAAGAAAACTCCTTTTGAAACGTACAGTGGTGGACCGCCAAGCATCCAGATGATGTAGATGGTATCGGGACGTTCGCCGCGTAGTGTGTTCACGAAATTTGGCGGCTGGGATTAATCCGAACAATTTCTCAGAGCACTCCCCATTGTATATGCGAAAGAAAATGCAAAGAGATGCAACATCTCTTCGCAGCACCTGTGAATCGAGCCGATCGGAAAGCGCTCGGTCGTCAACGATTCGAGTCGCTTTTACTAGAAACTAGGCATTCCATGTAAGTACTCAGGGTTGACAACGCATCTGAACTTTGATTGTTAATCCAGGACAGATGTAGATGTCTCATGGCCACAGCATCCGCGATATGGCAGTCACCGTTAGATGGACTACGTGCTCGTTTGTCACTCTTATTCTATAAACAAATAGGTATGCTGCAACTCATGGACACCTGCAACAAACTTCAAACAAAAAATGTCACGGTGCTTGGTCACCTACAAGGATACAGAATCTTAAAGCCCTTCAGATCGGAACGCAGCCGTGCACGGCCTGCAGCTTAGCCGCAGAAGTAGTTAAGAGCGTGGCATTTTGGTAACTGCCTCTAAGTATTAACATCTCGTTGGTCTAATGTGCGTCTGTTAATCATGGGGTCCCAAATTCTAAACGCGAATCGAGCTAAAATAGGTCATAGAAGTTTTCTGGCAAGAAATTCGTAGTAAGGGCCCAGAGTGAAGAAGTTAGCGGTGTTTTATCTCATTGCCTCGGAAAGCATGTAAAACCGTTTGGTCCCACACCTGAACTTCCGCTGGTCGTGTCAAATTAACGTACCATAGTATTGATGGTGAGGGTAGTGCACCTGCGCACTATTGGACTTAGATTCTATCCTGTGCAGGTAGCTAGTCTCCATTCAGACTGGCCGCTTGATCGAGATTCGATCTGGAGGCCAATATTATTATATTAACTTTGAACCCTTTGGCGATTTCAGGACAGATCCTGCCATTAGTGAAGCTTATGATTACTGTCGACGGCGTCCACCTGGAGACAGTGAACTACGGCACGAAGAGGGATGAGTTCGAGCACATGTCGGTCTTCTTCAACATCGAGTCTATCTCCTACGGTGTGCAAGACCTCGTGTATACTAGGGTGTTCTCCATGATTATTGTGAAGGACAACGCCGACGTGAAGGGATTAAATCCATTCGAATGTCACGCGTTTGTCTGTGAATCCAGGTATGAAGACGTTTATACTAGACGACATGTTTTTAATAATTTCCTAAGTTTACGCAAAAATGGTATAAGAATATGCACTACCCCATATCAGGCCGTCGTAAGATGCGAGAGATGGAAACAAATCAAGAGATGGGCAGCAGCGACTTGCAACTATGGTCAATATGAGGCCATGAACATATAGACTTTAATAGGCTGTAACTTTCATATAAGTGTAAAGGTTAAGAAGGCGCACGCGGAAGTTTTTAACGAATAAAGTTACTATAACTACATTGCCGTCACTCTCTCATCACATTTTTAATTAACGCCCACCATTTAAGAGTACTAGTGTCCTAATTATTTTGCAACTGTTAAACTATATAAAATATAATACAGTTTATTTGCACCTAGTTATAATTTATAATATTACACGGATGCTAGAGGGGCGCTGATGAGGTGCTAGCCTAGGGTGCTGTCGACCCTGGGAACTGACGGACTTTTCGAGTTCTTCGTAGTAATCTTAGTCACAAGAGTACTGAGATCAGTTCCGCCGTGACTATGGGTGCTGTAAAGCACTCAGTCCAGAGTAAAGAACAAGTTAAACTAAACGTGATAAAATTAAAAAAAATAATTGTTTTATTCGATGAATTCTGTTACCAGTGCAACAGTCATGATGAATTGAAGACCCTGTTCTTGCTCCGCGTTCGGTTATGATTGTATAGCGAAACTAGAATAAATCTCAGTAACAGTCTGGAGACACGAAGTTGGCAGTATTTAACCGTGCCTCGCAAAGCACGTAAAGCTGTTGGTCTTACACCTGATCTCTTTTCGGTATCATTGGGTTGCCATCTCATGCACAATGATAGTGAGGGCATAGAGGGTGCAAATGTGACACATTCCCGTACACTATACATATATCTCCTATATAATCCTGTCCTGCGCAAATGGCTATTCTCTGTTGAGACTGACTGCTGCGACCTAAATTCGGACATAATTCTGATTACTGATACGGCGTACGATCAATCAAGGAGTGGTCCGTGGGAATATCAGAATTGACACATATTGAGTGCACTGATATGTCTACAAAGTAAACATGTCTAACGATATATTTAGATTGCTATTTTGATCTAGTTTAGGCACTTTAGGTGTCTGATATGATACATTATAAGTGGCACTCGGAGATAGACACACAGTAAACTTCTTAAAAAGTTATCTTACATACCTTACCGTATCTTAGATAAACTACACTATTGACTACAACGTCAATCATTGAGATATGAAGACATGTTGGATAACCACTTGTGTTTCTACGTAAAATACGCCTCTGCATGATATATCTAGGTCTTAGCATCTTATTAGATATTAGAAAATAGCAACATATCTTTTGGTCTTAAATTAGATAATATTAAATCTCATTTGCGGCGAAAAGTTATATAGCTTTTTTCCCCATTTTGTCTGACTAATTGTCTACCGATGTGTGATGGTAATGTAAAAGGTGCGACGCATCTAGTATCTCATATAGAAACAGTGTCATACATCTGTTACCCATGAGACTCATGTGGAGCAGTTACGGACTGACGAAGGGAAAATAAAATAAAATAAAATAAAAAACAAATAAAATACAATAATAAATTAAATTTTGTAATGTTTTCTTACATTTACGTAAACACTACACATTGATTTAAACTAATTATACGAATTTTATCGCGTTTAATTTATTTGATTTTTAATTACCGACGTTTCGGGTGCTTTTCAGCACCCATGGTCACGGGGGACTGAGGTGACTGACGTCCCGATGTTAGTGTGGCAGTGGAAGGAAAAGGGGAGATCTCCCGCCGGGCAAGGTGTTCTGCCCGGGGAGCGGCCAACACTCCATGTGATATTTCGGAGATGTTCTATATATGCTTTTTATGATTCGGAATGTTGATAGCGTGATTTAGGCTTCGGTGTGTTTTGCTTGCGGCGCGATGACAGCGCTGCCACATCACCCCCTGCTCATACCGGAGGTCGATAGTGCAGTCAGATTGCCGGTGTGTCCTTTTAATGCCGGTGGGGAATGCATGCTGTGTGCGTAAGGGCAAGTGACACCGGTGCAAATAATATGCCGATGTGTAATGCATGCCGTACTACGCACTGGCAAGTGATGCCGGTGAGAACGATGTGCCGGAGCAAGTGCCAGAAGTCTGCCTTATAAATCTGCGGTGAGTCGAGATGAAGACAAGTTGGACTGGCTTGCAGGAACTGAAGACTGCAGAAGACGATTCTCAATAGTGAATGGTAGGAGTTCTTGAGGATAATACCGAAGGCTTGAAGTTGTAGTTTCCGAAGGTTGTTGGTTGCGTGTTCGGATCACGTCGGGTGGTCACCACTGTGGCCGTAGAAGGAAAAGGGGAGATCTCCCGCCGGGCAAGGTGTTCTGCCCGGGGAGCGGCCGACACTCCATGTGATAGTTCGGAGATGTTCTATATATGCTGTTTATGATTCGGAATGTTGATAGCGTGATTTAGGCTTCGGTGTGTTTTCGCTTGTGGCGCGATGACAGCGCCGCCACATTAGTATTAACCCAGAGTACCTTAAGCTTTTTTAATTATTATTTATGGTCCGATCTACGCAGAATGAACGAAACTATCTTGAAGTCTTATAGTGGTATGCTTGGGTCTAGTTTTAATTTTATTTATAACAGAACCCCAAGCAAGTGGTTGTACCCAGCCTCCTTCTCTATTGAAATTAGGACGTTTTATAATTTCAATAGCCTCACGTATTCATCCTTGGTGGGAATCGATGTTATGTCGCGAGGATTTATGGTCTATCAAATCTGATGTAGGTAATTGCGGGGATCGTCTAGGTAGTCTGCAGTTTGTGATCATATGATACTTCCCGGAACGTTAGTGCTTCACAGCTATATATGTTCTTTTACGCGGATTCTAATTGATCTTTTTGTTTGCCCTATATATGAGATACCACATTCACTATCAAGCCTTTATACTTCTGCATCTTATAGAGGGATATTACACTTGACGGAAGGTAAGACACGACTAATCTTCTTCGATGGCTTGTAGAATGTTCTAATGGAAACTCGATTTAAGATGTAGCAAATCTTGTCTGTGACACTTCTGACATATGGTAGTATAACAGGCTCACGCTTGACTGTGGCCGGCTTTACTCGGTAACTGTGATGTAGGCGCAGGAAGCTTGTTGTCGTACAGGACTTGCTTGACGTGCTGAAGTTCGATGGCCAGGTGTTTGCTGTCACAGATCCCTCGTTCTCTCTGTAACAAAGATTTGCCCACGGTAGCTAACTGTGAAGGATGACGGTGATATTTACCGTTTAAATATCGGTTTGTATAGGTCTTTTTTTCCATTCACAACGTGACTTATGGTGTTGTTAGGATTTTGGATGACTAACACATTTAGGAAGGCTAAGGAATTATTTGCATCTAACTATATTGAATTTTAGTGTTTATGGAATTAAGATGTTCTAAAAATGCACTTACTTTGTCTGACGCTAAAATACGTACCGATTTTAGAACTTTGGTGTTACAGGTGCAGTAAGGAGGGCTTTTTCTTCAGTCTTACGTGAATATATCAGCGACAATGGGTGATACATGTGAGCCCATTGCAACCCCATCTATTTGCTTGAAAAACTCTTCCTTCCATAGTAGATAAATATTTCAATTTCTCTGACTAGATCGAACCATATATATATATATATATATATATATATATATATATATATATATATGGTTCGATATATATATATATATATATATATATATATATATATATATATGTGTGTGTGTGTGTATAGCGTAAGAAAATTGATTTAACTTTTCGCAAATATATACTCATATAAATATTCTGTATGAGTCTCTCACTTTAAGTTATTGGCAATATAAAATCTAAGAATTTCGTTACTTCGATTTCATTAACGATCTCACCTTCGTTATTAATGTTAAGCAAATCGAGGTCCAATTTCGTTGATTTAAAAATCATTATTTGAGTCTTTTTTAAGTTTATTACTTATGTCTGTACATGTAAACACCATAGAGCTATTACCTGCGAATAGAGTCATAGGAAAGTTTATGCTGATAGATAAGTTGTTAATTTATACTAAAAATAATAAGGGACCAACAACGCTTCTTTGAGGAATACCGAAATTTGAAGATCGAGGAAAATACTAATAAATATCATTAGTCATTGTGAATACATAACACTTCTAATAAATCCAATAAATTCATAAATCTAATAAGTTCAATAAATGAGAAAAATCCAATAATTTCAATAATTCTAATAAATATAATCACCGTGTAGTAGTGTAGTAAGAGAATCCACGCCCTCATATTATCATAAATGAAAATAACCTCTGGGAATGAGGTGATCGAAAACGGCGGAATCAATGCCATATGGCATTTCTGCCAGCCAAACGAAAACTTAGTGAGAGAAGTGTGTACTGCAGTGGATTAGTGCGAAGAAAGCACAACATATTTTGGTACAGTTGAAAACTAAAACTACTTTTACGGATTTATCGCGTTTAATTTACCTAATTTTTAATTCCATCCATAAATCCAACCCTTGGTCACGGGGGACTGAGATGACACGTCACGGTGTTATTATTAACCTAGAGTACGTTCGGTTTTTTAATTATTATTTATGGTTCGATCTAGTCAGAAAAATTGAAATATTTATCTATTATGGAAGGAAGAGTTTTTCAAGCAAATAGATGGGGTTGCAATGGGCTCACATGTATCACCCATTGTCGCTGATATATTCACGAAAGACTTTGAAGAAAAAGCCCTCCTTACTGCACCTGTAACACCAAAGTTCTAAAATCGGTACGTATTTTAGCGTCAGACAAAGTAAGTGTAAGTATATATGAGATACCACATTCACTATCAAGCTTTTATACTTCTGCATCTTATATTATTAGGCGTTTATATATATAGTATATATATAAACGCCTGTCACCCAGAGGGGTAGGCAGAGACTACGGACTTCGATTTGGCACGATCCTGACATACATCTTTCGCCTCCTTTACATCCATATATCTACGCATACATGCTCGTCGGGTTACTTGTTAAGGGTTAAGGGTACTTCTAACGTGGCCCATTTTCAAAATATCGCCAATTTGGTCGATAAACTTTCTTCTAGGGCGTACCTTCCCGACTCTGCCGCTCACATCTGCCATATAAATTTGCTTTGTCACTCTTTTCTCATTCATTCTTTCTACGTGACCAAACCACCGAAGCATTCCTTTCTTAATCCTAGTGCCACAACCACATTTATCGCTCTACGCTCTACATGTACTCGTATTATCCAAACTAGTGAATGAAGATGCTTTACGGACGGTATATCAAGGCTTTGAATTTTCTACTGTGCGCTACGGTGTAATCTTTTGGGTCAATGCTAAAAGACGCGAAAATAATATATTTAAAGCACAAAAAATTGTGTACGTGCTAACGCAAATATACCAAGTACAGAGAGCTGTAAACCGCAATTTAAAAAAAAAATGTTGATATTTCCCGCGCTGCATATTTATGAAGTTGTGACATTTGTAAAACTAATCCACACAGTTTGTAAAAAATAAACCATCGACATAAAAATAAAATTCATAAAATTATATTTTTATATATATATATATATATATATATATATATATATATTAATTATATATCGACGACTACTTAGAACAACACTACAATAAAGTTTCATCATCAATCTAACAAATATCTAATTGGGAAATGCTACTATTCAATTAATGAGTAGTACCCGGTTGACCAAGCTTTGCTCGGTATTGTTCGCCCGTTTTTTTTTAATTCGTGTGTTTTGGAAATTATAATATTTAGATACAAATTACATACTGATGAAATACGAATAATATTTTTTGATCTTAGCGACATAATAGAAAAACTGAACTGGTTATTTGAATAAAAAATACTACTTATACTTATACTTATCTTCACGCACAATCCCTAACGGGGTAGCCAGAGAGAACAGATCGCCAAGAGTCACGATCCTTACATACCTCTTTCTCTTCTTTTTGAATAAAAAATCATGAGTGCAATTAGTTTAATTTAAATTTTCGTGTTTTTAAAAATACTAAAAAAAGGGCTCGAAAAAATAGATTTTCTCAAAAAAGAAAAGAACTTGAAAAAGAAATTAAAAAAAGTCAGTCGGTCGGTCTGGGTTCGAACCATGGTATTACGATTATGTGACCACCCAATATACCAATTAAGCTATTTGTAATCATTAATATTTTGTCGAAATTTACCTTCTTGTTCTAACGATATTGTAGCAGTTTTTCATATTATTAACGGACAAAAAGACTTTTTCTAAAAATAAATCCTAGCTAGATCGATTTATTGCCCCCGAAACTCCCTGCACACAAAATTTTATGAAAATCGTTAGAACCGTTTCCGAGATTCCGATTATATATATATATATATATATATATATATATATATATATATGTATGTATGTATACAAGAATTGCTCGTTTAAAGGTATAGGATAGGATTTAAGCGACGCATCATTAGGCATATTTAACTTTTTGACATTTGAATATACTATATGTATGTGTTGTAAATATCCTATTCTAATTAATTATATAATTAATTTACATTATTGTTAAACATTCTAATATAATTATAATATAGAAAATATAATGAAATAATTCAATTGTAGAGCTATATGTAGTAGATTTAACTGTGACTATATTATTTGTATACCTAAGGGTTGAATGCGGTGAACATTTTTTAAAGATCTATTCTGACTTCTGTACATGTAACCACAAATAAATAAATTTGAATTTGAAATTTGAACTAGATACGAAACATTGTAGAATTTTACTTTATAATAATTTTATTTATCTTCAGGAATGCCGCAAGACGACTTACATACTCATTAGCGGCGGCGTTTCAAGATTATTCTAGAAGAGTTAAGGAAATGCAGGCTGCCCCAGGTAACCATTATTATCTATAGTTATACTTGCATAGATATAACCACTCGGTAAGGAAAGTGTATGGCGGTTTCTCACTAGATGGAGTGACTTAAAGTCGATAGATGCAGGTGAGTAAGGACCGAGCTTTGCGGTAATCCTCGGGGAGACCTGTGTTCAGTAGTGGACTTGTGAAAGGTTGCAGTGATGATAACGACCAGAAACGGGGTCTCTGGTATACAGGTTAATAACGATGGCGGTTTAGGATCCCGGGCGTAGCTAAAACTTCCCCCAGGACGTAGTAAATACGTAAAATAATGGAGGTGCCTTAGTTTCAAACAAAATCTTGAAATATATCTGCTTATGCTGTTTCTAAATGTTTTCGTACTTATGCTTCTGTACTACTAGATGTTATGTTGTAAATTAATGTTTAATAAAAAAGTCCCGTTGGGTTTCTTTCTATTTCCGGGACAGAGGTTATTTCCAAACCAGTAGTAAAGCTTAAATGACTTTCAATGAGTATTACTGTAATCTATATTGAATAAAAATTATTGTATTCTATTCGTATTGCGGAGCGCCTGCTTCCGTGCTACTAGCAATCTGCCATCACGCAATGTGTTGCTTGAAGACCAATCGCAGTGCATTATTATTTTTTGTTTACCTTCCATATATATTTATAATATTGGAGAAATATGATAGTTTTTGAGAAACATTTTACTGATATACCGATCTTAACCACTAAGTCACTAAATTCTTCTGCTGCCGTTGCCAAATCATTACTTAATCAGAACCTAAACGCGTGTTCAAAGTATGTTAGGACTACATTTCATATAGTATCATCCAAATTTATTGTAAAATATTTTAAAACAATATTAAGGAACCTGCAGATCTGTGAGGGATTTCCGTTAAAGTGCATCAGTGATAGATACAATCGCACCTCAACTAGCTATTATTTTAATATTAGTATCAAATCTGGTGTGTTTCCTGATTTAATGAAGGATAGTAAAGTGATACCTTTATTTAAATTTGATTGTATATTGGACCCCGCCAATTTCTGTACTGATAGCACTAGTAAAGTTTTTTTTTTAAAAGTATTCTTACTCAAATGTAAATTTTTTAATGTAAAAATTTACTTCATTTCACAAGGGGTTACTCGACAATTGATGCTGGTGTTGAGCTGATTAAATATATCTTCAATGCATGGGAGAATTCACAGGATGCTTTGGGTACATTCTGTGGCCTATCCAAAGCCTTTGATTGTGTTCACTGTAAAACATTAATCAGGAAACTTTAACACTACGGTGTTCATAGTAATACTCTTACATTAATTATTTCATATTTAAGTAATACTTAGGCTGCACTAAAAGTATCAGGAATGGAATATTTCCACTGTTCCTGTCATATTAAAATCTTTTTAATTGAAAACTCCTTGGTTTTAAAAATCGAATACCATTTATTATTTAAAAAAAAGATTCTCGGTCTTGTCACAAGGTTTTGTCAATCTTGTTTAGTCGTTGAGAAAATGGAATTGACTCGAGAAAGTTCAAGAGCGATGATTTATTATGACTTTCGAAGTGGCTTAACACAAAAACAGTGTATTGACCGGATGATTTCTGCATTTGGTGATGAAACCCCATCCAAAACCACAGTTTATCGCTGGTTTGCTGAAGTTCAATGTGGACGTGTCAAGCTCAGTGATGATCCCCGTCAAGGTCGTCCAAAAACTGCAGTCATCCAAGAAAACGTTGATGCTGTGCGTAAGCTGATTGAGGGAGATCGACATGTGACATACCGCGAAATTCAAGCAACTTTAGACATTGGCATGAGTCAAATACAAATAATCTTGCATGAACAATTAGGTGTAAAAAAGTTGTTTCCCCGATGGATACCGCATTCGCTCTGTGAAGAGCAAAAAGCGGCTCGCGTTACTTGGTGCGTCAGAACTCTCGGAAGATTCCACGTAAGATCCTCAAATGCTATATACAACATCGTATCAGGTGACGAATCCTGGATACATGCGTACGAACCCGAAACAAAAAACCAGTCACGAGTTTGGGTGTTCGAAAATGAGTTAAAGCCAACAAAAATTGTTCGTTCACGGAGTGTTGCAAAAAATATGGTGGCCATATTTGTCTCCAAAACCAGCCATGTTACGGCTCTTCCTCTTGGGGGACAAAGAACGGTTAATGCAGAATGGTATGCTAGCATTTGTTTGCCACAGGTCGTTTCTGAACTCCGTAAAGAGAACTGCAACCGCCGCATCATCCTCCATCACGACAATGCGAGTTCTCACACCGCACACAGAACAAAAGAGTTTTTAGAGCAATAAAACATATATTTATTAGACCATCCGCCGTACAGCCCCGACCTAAGCCCTAATGATTTCTATACTTTCCCTAAAATAAAGAATAAATTGCGTGGGCAGAGATTTTCATCACCTGAAGAAGCTGTGGACGCCTACAAAACGGCCATTTTGGAGACCCCAACTTCCGAATGGAATGGTTGCTTCAATGATTGGTTCCATCGTATGGAAAAATGTGTCAAATTTCACGGAGAATACTTCGAAAAGCAATAAATACATTTTTAAATAGTAATGTTGTGTCACTTCCTTGATTCCCGAAATTTTCAGTGCCGCCCTCGTAGAACGCAAAAAGTTGTTATTAACAGTATGAGCTCTTCCGGGTCGATAGTACAAATGGACGTACCTCGGCGCTCAATTTTCGGCCCCTTTTCTTTTATATACTAATGACTTGCCTTACATAGCAGGGGATAACCATGATAAAGTATTATTTGCTGGTGATGCATTAATTTTCAAATTAAAACAGCAGTAACTAAATTATGACGAATTAAGTAATGCTATATCTAAATTAGTAAATTGGTTTAATGTTAATAATTTGCATTTAAATTGCATTTAAACTAAATGTATGTAATTCATAGCTCTGTATGTCAAACATGTTAGTATAAACGTAATTTTGAATGGAGAGGGGCTGAGTCTTGTTGATACCACCATTATTCTTGGAATCATACTAAACGCAAAGCTTCAATGGGGCTCAAATGGAGATATCAAAACTAGGATGCAGATTTAGTTCTACAGTATATGCAGTAAAAAAGAATAGAAGTCTTACCAATGTCGAAAAGTTTACTTTAGTACTTTATCAGGCTGTAATGGATTAATTAATATACAATAAATTGTGCTTGTAATTTGTGCATACACGTACGAAGTGAAACTTCTTTATTGCATGTCTTTCTTTTTTATTGTATTACTCATGCAGCTCCGATGGTAAAACGTTTTAAGAAAGCATTTATTTTTAAATACCGTTCTGAATTTCTTCAATACGTCGATAAAAAGTTTCACTTCAAAAAAGTAATTTAAAAAATCATTAAAAGATCTTTTCTTTTCAGATTTAGATGAGAGGCCGCCAAATTTAAAGAAACGGTTCGCAATAGACCTGAGGACACCTGAAGAAATAGAAGCTGATTTCGAGACGGAGGCATAACTGTGACCAAAGATTAAACGCACTGGTTAAACATAATATAGATATATGTTTAGCCTGTAATCCCGGAAGGTGGTAGGCAGAGTTCTAAGCAGTGAGCTACTCGTATTACGTTTAGCCAAAAAGTATGGGTTTAGGCAAAGACTTTTATGTATACTTATATACTACTATCATATGTGTAAAGAAAGCGACCAACTAGACATATGCGGCGCGGGCGTTATGAAAATACGCAGCAGAAAATAAGCAGTTGTATTTACATTCACTACAGTTATTGCTTTTAAGCAAATACGAAATAAAATTACATACTTATCTGAAATGTTCTACAAATCACGCTCACAAAGTACAAACATAAACGACAGCGTTTTCTTAGTTATACAAAATCAGTGTTAGTTTGTCGAAAACAACGTTCGCGTACATAAAAGTCTTTGGCTTAAACCTAGTTGAATTAATGCAAGGTATCAGTGTAAATGAAAAAAATAATATATCTTACAGACGATACTATCTAATATATAAAATATATAAAGGTATCTTTAATTTATTATAAAAACATATAATTTATTTTTAGCCGACTTTCAAAAAGGAGGTGGTTTACAATTCGTATGTTTTTGTGTGTATGTTACGAGATATCTTTGTCTCAATCAATTTGGATGATTCTTGATGCACTAAATGGGAACTTCAGGAATAGTTTCATATATTTTTAGAAAAAAGAATCCAAAATGGTGTCAATGTAATTTCACATTCTGTAGTCGGGTGTCCAATTCTTCTATAAACTGTATCTCATAAATAATTAATATATGTATGTTATTTTATTCTTTTTTAGTTCTTTGCAGTCGGTTTTTTTTAATATATAAAAAGGTTAATATTACAAAAAATTAAAATAATCACTTCAATAGGGACCAGGATCAACTAGGAAAGCTGTAGCTGTGAATATATTTGTTCATAAAATCCTACTACTGAAATCGGTTGAGCTCTCTTCAGCCGCTTAAACACTCACACACGCACAGACACACGCGCGCGCGCGCACACGCACACACACACATACACACAAACACACACACACACACACACACACACACACACACACACACACACACACCGCACGCACGCACGCATGCACACGCACACGCACACGCGCACACACACACACACACACAGGCGCGCGCGCACACGCACGTGCACGCATTTTTATTAATGCTAATTTTAAACTAATAATTATTGAGGTAAAAAAACACCACATTTTATTACATTCTTACACCGTCATGCGATTCTTAGCTCATCAGAAAGTTGGTTAAAAATCAATTACTAAGCTCAACCCAAACTAACATAGACGGAAGTGAGTTAGAACAAATGTGATAAAAACTGCCTCGATGGTCTAGTAGTTGTAAGCGAGACTGCTGGTAGCGCCTTAAGTTCGAATCTTGGGTTTTTCTTTTAAGAAATTCTCAGCAGCAGCTCGGAGCAAGGAAGTTAGTGGTGTTTCTACCCCGGGGCCCTAACCGCGTAAAGCCATTGATCCTGCGCGTGTTCTCTCTCAGGTCGTGTCGATTTACCGTTCCATCGGACTATGAGAGTGAGGGAATAGAGTGTACCTGTGCTTGCGCATGTACTTGGG
>CAJQZP010001164.1:0-42029 GCA_907164705.1 Parnassius apollo | reverse complement strand
TACTAGAGAAAATAACAGGCATAAAAGTCTCTTTCAAATAATTCGGATTTATGGGAGGCTACCGATTTATTTAAATCGGATTCGGAACGGGTAGAGTTCTTGGAGGAGCGTCTTTAGTTTTTAAAAGAAATGTTATATACAGGAAGAACTATTTATTTGTATAAAACTCATATTTAAATTAATTAAATATAAAAATGCAAGCGTGTGATTATGCACGTATCACTGTTAAACAACTTATGCATTAGCAAATAAAAAGCAGCGGACAATATGAGCCATTGATATCATCTAAATATAATTATTTTGTACGTGTGTGTTTCACTGAACTCGTTAACGGCTGGAAAATTTCAGATGTTTATATTTACAATTCTACCAGACCCAAAATCATGCTATCGAAGTTTCCAAAGTAGATTAGTTTATATGAAATAGCTATGTACTACCACACGGAGCATTTCCCACTCCCCGGGCTGAACACCTAGCCGAAAAGGAGATATTCTCTTATCTTTCCACAACCAAGGTTAGCAGCGTCTTTATATAATGACTAGAAAATAAAAAAATCGGTTGTCAACCCGCCGGGAACACGTAACAACTTTATAAGGCAATATTTGTAGAGGACTTGAAACTATAATGAAAGATTGAGTGTTACATCAATATTTATCAAACGTGGACGGTCGCTTAGTATTCATTAATTTGTATCTTAGGAGTCTCGTGCCGCGCTGACAAGGCATTTATGTAAAGGGCCTTGAAAAACATAAAATGCGTTTATTTTTTATAGAAAAGTTCGTCAACGAGCCAGCAGCTCACCTGATGGTAAGTGTCGACCATCATAAACAATTGCAACGCCAGGGGAATTGTAGGTGCGTAGCCAGCCTTTTAAAATTCAATATGGTTGTTTCTTGAAGGTCTCTAAGTCATATTGGTCTGGAATAATCGCTGTTGGTAAGCGATTTCACTAAGTAGTTGTGCGAGGTAGAAAACACAGTACAGCACAGTAGTGGACGGCCAAGCATCCAAGTGATGTTAATGGTAAATTAAGTTTTGTCACGATACGCGTTGGTGAAATTTGGTTGCTGAAATGAAATCAAACAATTCTTCAGAGCACGACCTATTGCAATCGCTCATAGATAAATAACAAGATACAAACCAATAAACTCTAGACCATAGATATTTGTTCTATGTGAGAATAAAACTCGCATTACACACTGCTGTAAATAAATTTATCTCTACTGTCACACATAGGCTACTTTTATTGCAACAAAGTACTATTCTTTTGAGCACTGTTAACACTTAACCTCATCTCTGATCTCAATGTTTTACGCCTGTAGTCAATCAAGATGATTATACCGCCATCTACAAAAGGTATTTTATTCATTTATTTGGAACAGTTACACAATATTTTAATAATAAACAGAGTTTTATGATTAGGATATACACCTGTACATACTTGTTTCACAATATAATAAATAAATTACAAGATTTCTAAATTTGGACACAGATGATACAAATATATCGAGTTATAATCACGTGTAAATAGAATAAACGAAAATTTGTCGCAAAAAATATTTTAATTACATTAAAACACTTCTCTGAGTGCACAAAGGCACTGCTAAGAAATAGATTTTGAAGTGGGGCCCGTCACTTCAGAAAAGCTCGCGTCAACTATTCATTGCATATGTTTTCAAGCGTAAAGAGAGATAAAATATGTCGAGAATACTTCTATCCAACGAACTGTTTCAGAAATTTTTATTGCAAAAGGACTAAAATGTGAGTTTTTTTATAATAAACAAAAACAATTTTTATTCACCAATGAACTGCCCCTGAACATTTTGATGCTGGTGAACAATAGATCCCACAGTTATGAGAATATCTTACATAATGTCTGGCTTGGGAGTCTATATCGTATTATCTCAAGGGTGTTGTAATAGACAGACAGAAGCGATCAAACCAGGGATGGTCAGCAGCGTTGTTGTAATAATACATAAAAAACTACGCTGCTAATCTTTAGGACGATCGACGACTGATAGCCTGGAATGGTAACGGATAACGGTGCGTTACTTCTACGATCGTGCTGACTCATACTGCTACAGCCATAATATAGCCCTACAGCATAGCACTACCACGTGTATCGACTGCGTTATGTCTATTTAGTTTCTGTCAAATTCGTTCTGTCGACTAAGTAACACCTAGAATGTAGCGTAATAACTATCACATTACGTCGAATCACTATCGTACCGATCAACGAAAGAAACTGCTTTAATTTACTCGTTATAACAACATAATGACAATATAATGCTAAATTTTACTTATCTTCAAACAGCTGACTTTAAAAAAAAGAATAGCTAAAATAAAACTGCGCAATATATATTTTTTATTCCCATTGTTTGATTGTTAACTAAAAGGCAGACGTTGATTCAATTTGCTACTTGTGTTACAGACGTAAGTAATAGAACGTACGTTTTTGTCGTCGATTGGGTTGATTTATTTTGAAACTTGAAAAGAATTTAACGTAGAGCAGAGGGCAAATATGTCAGCTGATAATAATGTGTATGGTTGAGTGACTGTGTTGACAAACTCACACACATAAGCACACGCACTCACACAAGTACAGATCTATCGGCAGACCACGCTCTCGCAGAATACCAGCATAAAGTAGCAGCTCAATGCTGCTGTGTTTCGTATGGTGAGTGTAGTGAACTAGGGACCCTTTTTACTGGATAAGAGGCATTGCATCTTAGTACTAAGGAGTGACAGCGCATCTGCATTTTGATTCTTAATCGAGGATATATGTAGATGTCTGTGGGCCACAGCATCTAGTTACCATCAGGTGAGCTGTGTGCTCAATTTTCACCGTTGTTCTGTAAAACAAAAACCTTTACAGCAGGCGGTTCGTTGCCCCGTTTTATTGCTTAAATTGGATTTAGAAATGTTAATATGATGTGATTCCGTGTATTATCTGGCATGGCATCTGACATGTGATGATAGTGGAAATGGCGAAACAAGTGGTTCGATGTTGATATTAACCTCTTCTTAAAAGTTATTTTAATTACTTAACGTACTGTCGTCATCGATTGTCCCCTGGATTAAACCGTTGTTACGATCTGATAAAACTTCGCAATGTGACGCGTATGTATAATGTGAAAATGTATCTTAAATAATATATTGTAAAGGATAATTCCTTTTATTTAAAATTAGCAAAAGTATCCTTACCGCACCGAGTCAATATTGACATAAAATGTAATGTATTATTTTTTGTATTACAACAAATATTTCTAAAAAGCTTTTGTTTCAGTTACGAAAAGTTTCATGTACGCGGCTTGATTGAACTCCCACTCGAATAAGATTTGCTTGTTCTGAAATGCTGAGTACATGTCTAAATTAATTTTCTTCGAAACAATGAGGCAACATTAAAATAACTGAAGACGTATAACGAAAACACGTTTTCAATTAGACTGAAGATAAATTTTCGTTATGTACTACTGTGTATCGGGTTTACTAAAACATTTTTTTATACTTGTATATTTTCCACTGCTGTGTTTCGGTCTGAAGGGTGCGGTGCCGGTGTAATTACAGTTTCCTCACTTCAGCAATTCTTAGAAAGATTCTATTTATTTATTTAAAATGTTTATTTCTTTTTAATATTTAATTATTAAAACAAAAAATAGTCCATTCAACATTTCGCATGGGTTGGATCCACTCATGAAACTCCGTTAACATTTTTTTAAATATTGATTAATGACAAATATTCTACGTTTATCGGGTAAAATCTATATAAAATCTCACCTGGTATTGGTCACAATATGTTTAGCCATTGCAAAGATTAGCCTGCACAGACGGACATATAGACAGAGAGAAAAACAGAAAAAAGTTTTGGAAATGGTTATTCGTATCTTGATTGCACACATAAAACTTTCTGAGCTCAATAAGGGGCGGTTTTTTTTTTTTCAATTTTACAAACATACAATTAATTTTTATTTGTGTAAAAAATAATTTGTGCACCATCAAGATATCGGAAGGCAAAAATAATTCACTTGTTTAATGCATATCATTTTTAAGTATTTGATTATAATATACAGAAAAGTTGCACGATATTTCTTGAAAAACAAAATATAACACAAACAAAAATACAACCTCAATTTAACGTTTACAAAAATATCTTTTATAATCAAAGAAAAACATAGATTAACAATCCTTTGGCCTTTTGTGGAATAAGGAGCGTAAACAAAGTTGTTGCTCTCAATCTTTAATCAGATTGAACTCTACCCTTTCTAAGCTTGAGCTTTTGAGTTTCACCCTCTTAATATTTCTTTTAATATTATTGGTTGTATTAAAATATCGCAAAAAATGTAAACACTCTGGTTAAATAAATTGCATAATTTAGATAATAATATTCGAATTTAAAAAAAAAAAACTTAAAAAGCACGCTGACTATAAGCTGTAATGTGCCTAGTAAGAATGCATAGTTATGAAATTACTTTATTGTCAGTGGTTCTTAATATCCACTTCCTGATATCACCCATATCATGTGTCGTAAGAAGCGAAGGAAAGGAAAAAGCCAGGAGATGGTCAGCAGCTTCTTCCTAATGACGACTAAAAAAATGCGGTTGGCGGGTTGGCGCTTGCCAAGCGTGGCAGCTATGGCAAATATGTCCCCTGTGAGGCAATTTAAGGGGGGAGGTTATGTTCAGTAGTGGACTTTAATAGGATCTAACGGTAATGGGTCCTTAATACTTCATCAAACTTTCATTTTTAACATACAGAATAGTGGTTACAAGCGAGCACACAGTCCATCAGATGGTAAATGGTTGCTGCGGCCTATGGACATCTAAAAATGCAGATGCTTTGTCATCCATGAGGATAAATATAACGGGTAAACTATAAATGTTAGTTACCAAGGACATCCTGTGACAAAAACAAAATTTCTAGAAATTAATATTGACTATAACCTATCATTTGAATACACATCTAGATAATGTCCGTAAAAAGTTGATCCTCATTTGTTTTTTACAAACTTTCCAAGTTTGTCAACAAAGATGCCGTATTAACAACCTATCAAGAATTTGTTGTATCTATCCTAAGATATGGTGCAATATTTGGGGAAACTCAATAAATAAGGAATGTGCATTCAAAGCTCAAAAGAAATACATCACAGCAATGTGCAATCTGGATAATACATACTACAAGCTGTCAACGATACTTTAAATCTTGAAAATTCGGACATTGTCTTCGATATATATCTAAGAAATAAATCTATTTGTTAAATAAAACCTAAACCTTTACAAGAATGTTTTGAAAATCTAATACTTATAGACAATTACGTGACCAAAAAAAGATTAGACATAAAAAATAAAATCCTTTTTGTATGGCATCACTGATTCAGTACACACTGCCGCATAATGTCAGAAAGTTGCCTCTTTCACTATTTAGGACGATATTACACACATTTCTGATACATAAATGTTATTATAATGTCAAAGACTACCTAGAAGATAAAAGTGTTATAATTTAATAACAATAAATTTAATTTAATTGTAACTTAATAATGATAATTTGTATTTAACTATAATTGAATAATAGTAATTTATATATTTACCTAATACACATTGTAACATTATAATTATTTGATAAAATTGGTATAATAAATCATAATATTGACATTTAATTTATAATACAATATTTTAAATTTGATTTTAAAAAATAATTTTGAGTTTATATAACTTCAAGGTATTTAGTATGACAACAATTAGCACTATAGACTCATAAAAACTATGGACAATATTATGATTACTTATTTCTATTTTTTTTTTACTTTTTACTTAAACGTACCATTATTGAATAAGTAATGCGTAGCCTAATATTATAGTGTATTTGCACACCTCATAAGATAATAATACAGTGTACATATTCTAATTTTCTGTAACAACCTTATACCTGTATTATGCAAATAAATGAATTCGATTTGATTTGATTTGGTATAAAGGGGAGGCAATATAACAGACTGTGAGACATTCTACCTAAAACCACAGATGTAACAACGAATCTGTAGCCTCCCTTATTTGTCGTTGGCTACAGGTGTCACACTTATTCTATAAAAAAATTTGTTAGAAAATAATTAATAAAACTATTACGAAAGTGATAGTGATTTTGAAATTGTCTTGTAATATTCAATTAAAAGACAATTAAAATAAACAACTTTTCTGACTTTTATCCAATTTAATTTTATATTTTAAAAGTTTAACACGCGATAAATTTTAATAAATCAATATTCATCTATTCATTTCGGTGTAGAGTAAAACTGCTCTTTGTTTGTATTTCAAATTCAAGACACGTAGTTGGGATAAAATTTTACTGTTGCTAGTTGTTGTACCTGCTATGGTTTTATCAAATATCAGATAGCCTTTAACATTCAATCTTTAACAACAAAATGTAGAGATGGCAAGGCTTATAAAATTTTATTTTAATAAGGAACTTACACGTGTCAAATTTTCAGTCTTAGATTTTCAGTCAGCTTCCAAAAAAAAAGTATTATTGTGGCCTCTTTTGGTATTCATATTTATTTATTATCGTCAGATCCGGTATTGCGTCCTTTCTGTTATAGTATTATTTTTGTCAATCACTTCAATGTCTTCATTATTTAATTAAGTAATATTTATAAATATTTTACATCCTAAACAAGCGGTGCGCGTGCATTATCACAACGCAACGCCTGGCAGGGTCGCCACGTCATATAGGAAAGGTGTCAATGAAAAGGACACGTGTTACTCAGTTTAAGACTTTGATTATACTACGTCTTTAATAGCTGCAATTAACATTAATATGTATTGTCATGGGGCTACACTACACAACCCTGTTGATATATGTATATTTAGAAACATATTTTATTTAATAAAAAATAATTTTCATCCGGTTAAAAGATGAGTGAAGGACGATCATCGAACGGGGTAAAGATATATTTTTTATACTATTATTTTTGCATAAATTGACTTGATAAACAAACTTAAAGCCCAGCTAAGTAGCTACTGCAGTCAATTACCTGCAACCAAATACCTGCAACTAAATTAAATCAAAGGTTAAAAATGCGTTTTCACCCCGGAGGTCTATTAAGTATTTCTGTAATATGCCATAGCTTCTGCTTACTATACTCTATGGACGAATACCGCAGTTATACGAAAAATACCGAATACCACTAATGACCCTATCCCTCGGCAGTCAAATACAATAGAGAACATACAATTTGAAAAACATCCTTAAATTTCCAGTATAATGTAAAAGAAACTAGGTAGTAAGACTACTTTCCTTTAAATTCATAGGTAGTAGAGCCATGCTGCAGCCATATTATAGTTGTAGCATGAATCGGCCGGCTCAACCGGGAAAGGCCACGCTTTTTCTTTTTATTTATTATAATTACTTTATATATAAATTATGTTTTCTAAATAAAACCTTTTTTTACAAGTAACGAGACGTTTC
Organism: Parnassius apollo; assembly: GCA_907164705.1. Lineage (NCBI taxonomy): Eukaryota > Metazoa > Arthropoda > Insecta > Lepidoptera > Papilionidae > Parnassius > Parnassius apollo. The sequence continues at coordinate 34,568 of CAJQZP010001164.1, read as the reverse complement.
ATATCAGTCCTCATGGATGGAATCGTATCTTTATTTTAATTCTTAACCCAGGACGAATAAAGCTATGTACGGGCCACAGTATCCACTTACCATCATGTAGACTATGTTCTCGGTTGTCATCCTTCCATGCCCACATAATATTTTAAATAAATTTCTAACTGTAAACAGATATATAAATAAATAATGTATAAAAGTTGTATTCTAATTTAAATTACCTTTCATTTAATATATAATTATCAAAAAGTGTATCATTAATTTTTAAATAGTTTTTGACAGAACTTATGACCTAAGTATAATATTTTTATTTTTTTTTATTATTGTTTATTTACGTCCTAACGGCATGCAAAAAGCTCTGATCTCAATAAATAGCAGATAATTTCATATTGCAGACAGACTCTTCTATTTATTTACATGTTTTGTAATGTTGTAAAGAAACATACATTCAACTTTTTCTCGAAGCTGTAACGCTAAAAGCAAACTCGCCTTGAACTGCAAGTGTCTTCGTTGACAATTTATACATTATTACAAATATATAAGTCAATATTAAGAGCCATGGTAGCTCAGATGGTAGCGCTCGCTGTAAATTTCACAGGACGCGAGCAAACTTATTCGTTTCCTGGCGGTAACAATGAAATTGTTAATTCCAATATCAAGTACTGATTTACCACGTGCTTGGCGGTGAAGGAAAACATCGTGAGGAAACATCTATGTCTAATAAATAATGAAAACTACCCCATATATTTCTAAGACATGTGTAGTTCGCCAACACGCATTGGGGCAGTGCGGCGGATACATCCTTGCCCTAAGCCCGCTCAGAAATAAGGGAAAACTGTGCCCAGCAGTGGGACGTGTATAGGCTATCAATATTATATCACATATATCAATATGTACAAGGCTGCAAATTGGCGCTACAAATTGCATCGAATTTCGGTTAGAGCAAATTCAAAGGAGCGTCGGTTATCCCGACGGGCCTTTTTATTGGCGACGTAAATGTATGCAAAAGTTCTTGAGTTTGCAGCGTAGAGAACAGTAATATATTATGAATATGATATATAGTGTGTAGGAAATGAAAAGGCTCGGTCCGTGTCGGCCCGTTTGAAATATTTTTGTTTTTGGTCTATGGTATAGGAATAATTATTACTGTAATGCAATCTTTAAGTCATATTGATGTGTTCATATTCACAATAGATGCTATTTATTAAAAAAAATATTCCAATATATTCTTTGAGAAAACTTTTGGAACATTCTTGTGATTCTGTTTGTCATGTAACAACTAACATTATTTAAGCGTGACACAATCATACTTATACCCATTTCCTATTTACAAGAAACGTTTCGTTTTTTATTACGTCGTTTTATTATATTCGAAGTGCATATAAAAACAGTTTATATTAAAAACTATTTGCTTAGCAACTGAAGATTAAGTTGACTCAGTGGAGTTAGACTCATTTGCCCAGTAACTCTTAGTCGTTCGTACGTTTTTAAGTGAGTATTTTGTTTCATAGATAGTTTTTTGGCACACTTTCAGAACTGCAGTACGGCTCGTAAGGGAAAACGCAAAGTTTAAAAATTATGGAAACCAGGCATTAGTAAGTGTGCGACAGTTATCGTTACACGGTATTGAAGTTCAGCTCTGAACACAGGCCTCTCCCATTGATTACCTCATAGATTACTGTATACATAACTACCTCGTAGGTGGTATAAATACAATAGTCGCCACGCTTGGCAAGCGGGTTGGCAATCACAGTTTATTTCTTTTTTGTTAGAATAACAATATTATTAATTAACATAATTGCAACATTTCTAAAAAATCAACCAATTTAATTATGTCTAATTTTAACTAGAATATTTATCACATGTCATATTGGAATGATCGTAGCAGACCTGATTGCCACATTTGGAGTACGTACTTCTTATTTTTTCGTCTTTTGACTTTGGGAAAATCTAATGTCTTTGCAGGATTTCAATTGACCACCTCCGGACGTGGACCATCAAGAACAGCATTTCTATGCAGACTGGTATGGTCAGCAGTAGTTACGGTATTTCATAACGAGCTTCATGATGAGCTTTTCTGAAATCAACTGCAAGATGGTGAAATTTTCTTATTGATATTGTATGGTTTATTTTATAGTAATAAACTTATGACAAAATCGCTGATTTTAATACATTGTGTATGTGAAAAAATACTACCATTGGCTATCACTTTTACGCCGTTTAACTATGTCGAAAAGGTTCATTTTATATGTCAGCAATATATCAAATTCGAAAATCTAACGTCATAGAGCCACACTGCAGCTATATAGTTGTAGCATAAATATGTAGGCTGAAATGGGAAAGGACCATAATTTCACAAAATATCAGAGTAAAAAAGCAGGTTAATGCTACTGTGAAATACAGTATAGTAAGTATGAGGAACCGGAAACCTGTTTTAATGGAAATGAGGCATTTCATATTAGTTATCACGGGCGTTAAGGTATCTGAATTTTTACTCTTTATCACAACACACTATCCACTTACTATCAGGTGACTGTGTGCTCATTTGTCACCCTAATCCTATTAAAAAAAACCTAACTAAATTTTCTTTCTAAAAAATTTCTTGGAAAATTTCTTTGGAAGAATTATTTCTTTATCGTCCAAACACTTTTAATTATACGGGATTCGCGCCCGCGGCAAATTAATTTCTCTTTTTGATAAAATTGAAACCGACAAACGAACTTAAAATCAACTGATGGTACGTGACTACTGCTACACTTGCCACCGAGTACCAACACATCTGTTTGATGACAGGAATATATATGTACAAGGCAGAAAAGGCATTCTACCTATTTTATATTTATAATTTATATTTACATTTTCAGTATTATATTTGTGTGCTCATTTGTCACCCTTATTTCATAAAAACTAAATTCTAATAAATTATCTCTTTTTTTGAGTCGGTTGAAATTAAGTTTTGTGAAGGTATTTTTAAACTTTTTTTAGTTACAATAAATTCAATATAAAAAAGCGAAATATCTAAATTTATTTTTACTCTGTGCTTTAATGCATCGAGCAGTTGGCGGGCGTCTGATAAGTGACAAATGGACTGTATTTTAAAATCCATTTCTCCAGCCTTCAGAGAGAATATCTGTTAATTGCCTTTGTTAAGGTAATTACTTTTTTGCCTGTGAAATGATGATTTTTTTAGCATTTTTTAGTGTTCATATTTGTAGCCTATGAAAAAACTATTGTAAATTGTGGTGCTATTCAAGAATATAATTTTTAATTATTTTGTGCAATGGTATTTTTAAATATTTTGTGGTATTCAGCTATGCGTTTAAAAAAAAATTGTGTCCTACTTTCCTTAGGAGAAGGTAAACTCTTGGCGTTAGAGAATACTTTATCTCTTTTTGTCTCATACGTGCAATAACAAGCGACAATATAAATGTCATTTTCTGGCATTCCTTTCAGAAACTTCGAGATCGAAAAAGATGTAACTAACAATTTCAGTAAAGTGTTGTTTGTTGTGGGTACCCAATGAAAAAATGATTGTAAATTTCGGTGCTATTCGAGGATATAATATTTTATTATTTTGTGCCATTGTAAAACGTGCAATATTTTTGTGTTATTCAGCTATGCATTTAAATTTAAAACTACATAATTTATTGTAAATTTCAGTTTAAAAAAAGTACCGCTGTGTGTCTGGTGGGTTCTTTCGGGAAAAAGGTTTAGTCCGAAGCAGTGGTAAAAGCAAAAATCAATTTCAATGACTGTTCCTTGTAATCTATATGCCATCAAAAACATAACTTGTAAAAAAACAAGTCTCGCAACTCAGTTCTTCTACCGTAAAAAGTTGTAAGGTTTAATCGGTCAACCAAGGCGGTTAATTTATTCAGTCCCTACTTAAGCGTCCTTCTGTTTTATGTTATTACGTAATTAGCTAACAACATGTTATAGTGACCATATCAATGTTAAAAATCTTTTATGTACCACCTGTAGCCGAATTTAAACAGGGACGACAACAAATTTGTTGTCACTTCAAAGGACTAAGATGGTATGCCTATATTTGGCCTGTGGCCTATAATTTCCTATCAGAGCAAAACAGTGTTTCAAGTTCTGCTTTGAGGCAACATAAATAGACAAGAAGTTAGTAGCGACCCAGACAGACTCCTAGGCAAGAAGGAGTCGTGCCACATAGCAAAATACGAGGCATATATACTTTGCGAGTATTATCGAATCAATAATGCTGCTTAATGCTGCTGTGTTTTGTATAGTGGTGAGCTTAGAGAAACACAGACACTTTTACTGGAGACGATGCACTCCATCTCAGTTCTCAGGGTGTCTGATTGTGTTGATTGTTAACCCGCTAGCTCAGAAAGAACAGCAAACAGATAATTGAGGATAAATGTAGATGTTTATGGGTGATAGCATCCGCTTATCATGAGTTGGAATATTTGCTTTTTTGTCATCCTTAATCTATAAAACACGATGTTCACCAGTTTTATTTAAAGTTCCGAAAAGTTGATATATTTTTATCTTTTTCAAATCCCTCGTTTTTTTGTTAAACTAGCATACCCAGCACAAAGCTATACATATTGTTTAGTTGCTGCACTGTGCTATATGTGTATGTGCATAATTTGTACTTTCAAGCTGGAGATTTATTACAGTTTTAATATTAAGCCTAAGTTAATTTTAACCTACTTTTAAAATAGAAAAAATTAAAGTACATATTGCTCCTCTGTGAGATGTGTACCAAAGACATATTACTAGTCTTGATCGAAACTGACATATCCTTAATTGAGAACCAAAATACGGATGTATAATCCCATATGACCAAGATATTTTTGACCATGACATTTGATGTTTCCTACATGTAATAACAATTTCCCTCGGATCAAATTTTAGTTCACGACGGTGAATCACAACGCAGACTAGACATCTGCAACAGGACAGGATTAAAGTGCACGAGTGTGTACGACACATGCACAAACACATGTGCACTTTCCATTGTAGTTTTTCTGTAACCGCGGGACGTAAGACTAAAGGTTTTATGTGCTCTGAAGTATGGCGGAACGATGGAGTGACAATCTGGTAATATATACACATATATATATATATATATATATATATATATATTACTTTGTGGCGTTGCTTGGGGGGAGGCCTATGTTCAGCAGTGGACTTGTGAAGGGCTGTAATGATGAATGATGATGATGAATATACTATAGATAATATTTAAGTATATATATATATATATATATATATATATATATATATATATATATATCATATATATATATTTATATATGAAGTCGATGTCGTGTTTTGTGTTTCTGTGTTCAGTGGTTAGTAACTAGGATGACAAGTATTAATAGCAGTGAGTCCTTTGGCAACCCTATTAACCCTAGCGGGCACGAGAGGTCTTTATATTTATAAAATAAAATCCACTAAAATAGAAACTGTGCGTTGCTTTGCGCGCGGTGCGTTTTGTGGAAAGTTTACAATAACTTTTATTAGTCAGTGTTTTTCGAAACATGACGAAACAAATGTATGCATGTAGCTCGAGTCCGATTGATATGCATTAAATCAATATGTAAGAAATGTATCAAAATCTACGACGCTTGCCGTTTAGTGGCGATGTAATTATCTATACTAACCTAAATCATTACGTGTGTGTTGCAAGAGGCAATATAGGGAAATGAAGCCGAAGATAGCTAGTAGCATATTCGGTTTTAAAAAACTGTGGTTGAAAACCTCGGTGCCAAGTGTGGCAATATCGAATATATTCCTTAAGAGACAAGCTAACAGGGAGGCCGGGGAGGATCGTTCAGCAGCGGACTTTACACAGGCAGTAATGTATGGCTGAATAGAAATAGTTACTGCTAAGAGACCTTAATACTCTCTACTCTACTCTCGCTTAATAGAAGCCTGTTATTTTAATTCAACCGACCAGTATTTCAATTTTACGAGTACGAGTATAGACACTATAAATTTAATTATGTCAAAATAGAAAAAATGCTAAGACCTATAAAAAAAAACTATTCAAACATTACGGATAGGTTGCGCAAATTTAATTTTTATGTTGCCTTAATACAGTAAAATTTTAAATTAGATGATCTCTACCCTGTTATTGCAGGTATGTTTTGTTACCAAGCATTTAAGGTGTGCTATGTGTTTATCACCCTTAGTTGTATAAAAGAAAATAAATTCAACTAATAAGTCTGACGCGAATTTGTGCCAATAAACGTGAAGTAATGAACTTCCTTTTGTCTTATCTTCGTAAAGTGTGCTAGAATGAATAGCAACTTTTATGCGATAACTCTGAACCCTTAATTAACTTCGTGCTATTGACATCTTTGACCGGTCACGTACGATCCATACAGAATCTGCTGAGTGGAATCCTCAGCTTCCTTGAAGTGATCTAATTAAAATCGCTTCTTGCACGGCGTACTGCGTATAGCTATCCGCGTTGTTAGTTAACATCAATAACTTTAGAGATAACATCAGTTACTTTTTACTCATTATTTTGGTCATCTGGTACGGTTCGGTACTTTTGTTCCATATATTATACTGTTATATTTTATACTGATTGCCTAACTGTGATTTTATGCGACTGCTTTGTCGCTATAATGGTCGAAAATGCGATTAATGATCATTGGGTCATGGGTTCGACCCCCGGATTGAGGCAAAATTATTGGATTATTTTGACTTTTTTTATTGATTGGAAAATCTCATTAGCAGCCCATGTAGTGTCAGAACGCAGCTTTCCAAAGTCAGAATAATCAACCCTCTCATTTCCCCGGTCGCCATCTCGCTCTCTTACAATTGAACTGACAGGTCATTGTAGCCTGTGATATTACATTTTTATATAAAATAACAAGTGTAAGAAACTTCATAAATTATCTTCATAAACTCAAAAAGATCTAAATAATTATTTTTATATACTATAATACGTGGCGCAGTCGGAGAACAACAAACTTCAGCAATATTAAAACAGATTAAGCAGTGCAATTCGAGGTAACCTCAAAGGCGCAAGGCTGACACCGCACTAATTATTAAAAATACGAATTGATTATGAGTGACGGTCCAGAAGAAGTCTTAGAAATGGATAACGTGCTCAGGAGCTAATTTTGGCTGACATCGAGAACTGTTGGCTGCGCTGGCAAAGGTTCAAACAGTATTTTAATATATATATTTTAGCGGTCGCTTTCGATAAAATGGCGGAAACAAGGAAAGCGGCGTTTCTATTAAATTGCATCGGTCATCAAGCTCATGATTTATACCTAAATACACTGAAGACGGAATACTCAGACGAGGCGAAACTACAGGAAGTTATTGGGATATTTGACGATTATTTCAAAACGAAACAGAATGAGGTCATAAATAGTAACAATTTTATTACGAGAAGCCAGGATGATGGGGAGTTGTTTGGAGGAAGCTAGCGGACAACTGTAATTTTGGTGTCCAGAAGAATGGGATGTTCCGGGAGAGAATTGTTATTGTAATTTAAGACCAGAGGATGCAGAAAAAGCTTCTTGAAATCAAGTACTTAAGTCTAGAGAAGGCTGCGAACATCTGCCGGTTCACGGAGCTCTCCAAAGAACATGAAGAGGCCTAACAACCAGGAGGTGCATTCTAGAAGTGGGTCACAGCATCAGCGCACTACAACCAGGGAGTCTAAAGATAAGTATCAAGATAATAAGAGCAGGGCTCCTGGTAACAGTAGTATTCACAGTCGTCATTTTAATAAAAACTACTATCTCCATAAAAATGTAATACACAGGGTAGCCCGCGAATGTGCTCTGCTTATGTGAAAAATGTTTAAAATATGACAGGATGAACCACTTCAGCGTAGGTTGCACGCTCACTGGTAAAAATTATATGATATTACTAATGAGGACAGTGACAATAATAACATTCATGATTTATGACTAATTTACTCCATAGATTTAAATAAAAAAGAGCCGACTCAGTGACTCAGTAAGGGTTGAAAGTAAAAAAAAGTTTGTTTTAAATATGAAACAGGGGCCCAGATTAATGTAATCTCACTTAGAGATCTCAAACGGGTTGTCGATGATGATAATAAAATAAAATTGGAGACAAGAACTTTGTTAGAGGTCTTCGGGGGAGGGGGGGGGGCAAAATAATTCCTATAGAAAAGGTCAATTTGAAGATATATCCTAATATAATTGAATCTAACGTTCATTAAGGATACTAATAATATTAACGATTTAAAAACTAATTTTACTAATTATAAAGAAAGCATTGTCAATAATAATATTAAACTGTTTCAGGGCATTTGGGGAATTTGAAAATCCTTTGAAGCTATTCATTCAGCCAGGAGCAGAGTCAGTGGTGTGCCAACCTCGCCAAGTTAGCTAACCTAACGCACTCCACCAGCGCTTCGCTGACGTGCTGGGAGCCCTTGTGAAATCAAGTCATTGCAAAGGTCGAACATCCCAAAAGTTTTGTAAGCTACTTAGTTGTCATTGAAAATAAAGATGGTTCCCTGATGATCCTAATGATCTGAATAAGGTTTTAATAAGAAAGCATCACTTAATTCCCAATTTAGATGAATTTGTACCCAAATTTTGTAACAAGAAGTAGTTTTCCGTACTGTATTTGTCAGTCGCGTTCTATAACATCAAACTGTCTGACGAGTCCAGTGATCTATGCACTTTTAATAGCCCGTTTAGGTGGTAAAAATTCCTAAGATTACTTTTTGGGATTTCGATAGCCCCAGAAATTTTCCAAAAATACAGTATAGTAATATAAGTTAGACTTAAATGTATTATTGTTTATATCGGACTACTTGTGTATTAGGATATTATTCCTCATTCCAGCCAGAATCATTACTGTACAATATTACGTAAGTCCGTTTAATTATAACGACTTTTCATTTCTCTGCCTCATTATTCTCTTTCTCTCACCCTTTTTATATCCTTTCCTTCTTCCTTATCATCTCTCTCGCTTTATTTCTTTAGTGTGTATTTATTGTGAAATTTATACTAATATACTAGTGATGATTTCTGTGAGAACGTGGTTCTTATCCGATCACGCCAACTCATTCGTGCCACCATAATATACGAGTAGCTGTAGCATAGCTCTACCACGTATCGTATTTCACATGATCTGCAATTTCATTAAGTATAATATAAAATAAGCTTTGTAACATCAAAACTGTCTACTTCAAAAATTTAATCAACTTCCAACTGCTGGCTATGTCACGTCACAGCGTTAACATGTATAACAATTTAACTCGACAACCGCCGGGATTATCACCATCGACATTATTGTAGATTGGAACTGTAAGAAACGTGCGATATTAAAAATTGGAACCAAATTCAGCCACATTTTCAGCCACGAGTTCCGCTTTGTGCAAAATAAAAGGAGTCACCTTTTTTGAAATTACGAATGCCTCTCCACATTGATACTATAATAATTTATCGTTGTTTTTATATATAAAATTCCATTGTCCGTATGTCCCTAATTTTTCTCTTCCTAAACCGATATTAATGAAGTTTTTGTGCGATACTTATTGGGTCAACGTTTTAGCTATATAGTCCAAATAAGTGACCTGAGCGAAGCTGGGGTGAAACCCTAGTTAACTTATAAATTACTTCGAATCGTAGTTTCCCGGTAGTGATTGTCTCTTATATCCTTTTGAAATTATCTGCCACTCATATATATAGTAAATAGAAAAATATCGAAAGGTACTTTAAATAAAGAATAGATAATAAAAATATTGTTACCATTATAAAAGATATCCAGCAGTAATTAATATTATTTTTGAAGTAAAGACTTTTTTAGAATCGTTGTGATTTGAAACTGGATGAAACAAAAAAGCGACACTAAAAGTACATAACATATACATTGATAGGATTTAGCCTGCGAGAGAGAGAGAATGAATATTATATTAAATTAGCCGTGTTTAGGCCACCTAAATTACGACATTACATGGTAGAGCTATGCTGCAGCCATATTGTTGTTGCAACACGAATGGGTCGGCTCGGGGGCCACGCTCTCACAGATTACCAGCGTGTTTTGATTCTTAATTGAAGGTAAACGTAGATGTCTATGGGCCATAGAATCCACTTACCATCAGGTGCAATGTGTGTTTATTTGTCACTCTTATTGAGATTAAAAATTAGACACTTATTGTCCCTTTTAAAGGTTTGCCTACTCTTATCAGAAACAATTGTTTATATTCTTGAAATAAAAAATTGGTTTGGCAATGAGATCTACATTTGTATTCTAAATTAATAAATATGAAAAGAAGTCGAAGGCAATTTATTCCGATATAAAAATCCTTATTTCAAAAAAGTTATGAAGAATAATACATGATGTTAATTATCCTACAACCATGATTATTATAATTAAAAATATGCATAATAATCAATTGTAAATGAAGTTAATTTTATTTATAATAATGCAATGAATTAATTAACAAGTTGTTGTTGATCAATTATGGTTTTCTTTCACAAAATCCACACCGAGGACAAATTTTCCAGCAGTATTATCTTTTAATATTTTAAGATATTTTAACTTACTAAATAAAATATTCTTAGAAGACATATTGACATGTTTTATATTTGTAGAATACTACACATTGAATAGAATTTATTTTACAGAATCGCCACCATTCAGATTATAACCAGACATTCCTGCAAACGAGCACCGATTCCTACCATGAACGACTAGCAAAAAGAATAAAAAAACGTCTAAATTTCAATAGAGAAGTTGGCTGGGTATTATTAAAATCTGCTAGGAATAGCTTCAAAAAACTCAGCGTCCCGCATCCCCCGTCCCCCGACTCGTAATCGGGAATAATTCTTAATAAAAATAAGTCAAATTAAAAGCGATAATTCTGTAATATTAGATATATTCAACACCGACATTAGTTTTATCGTTTTATGTGTGCCTTTCTTTCAGAAATTATCAGTCTTTGTATTAAAGTAAATTTAATAAATACATATATTAAATTAAAATAAAGTTATATTCTATGTACTTTTCACGGCTTGGCACAAGCCTCGTCTAATTTCTGAGTGAATAGAATAGACGAGAACAAAATATATTTTATTTTATATTAGCGATCTGCGCCGGCTTCGCACGGGTGATTTCTGGATCTCGGCAACAGTGTCACCTATCGGATCTAATTGTGAATTCAAACTATACAGAGACCCATTGAAACACACAGAAAAAATTCATCAAAATCGGTCGAATAGTTTTTCATTTAACGAGGCTAACGGAGGGCAATTGATTTTTAATATAGAGATAGATTATTAAATAATACCTATTGTCATTTTTATATAAAAAGTTTTATTTTTAGTAAGAGGAACGTTCTTGTTAAAAAGACCTTGTATATACATCATATTCTTGAAGTATTTAATTTATCAAGCATACAAGTTTTCTCTCGATGTTTTCTTCACCACCGGTCATGTGTTCAAATTAAATTTGCAAATAAGAATTTCATTAGTGCTGTCGGGGATCGAATCCGGTTTGCTCATTCTCTGAGCTACTACGGCTATTAGATGAAAAAAATGATACGGCTATAAGCTAAAGTGCAGATTTACTAAAGTTTAGCTGGCTGGAATTAAGTGCAGTTCATTGCTTTTGGTCAAACTTATGTGTACCCTATAACTAAATCGGATAAATTTATGCGGCTTTACCTGCTGCTTATTATATGTCTAACGGGAAGATGTGTCGTAATTTTCCGAGAACTGTCCAGCTGACTTCAAACCGTCGATTGACGTCTCGGTCGAATTTGGACTTACCTAGTCAGACTAATTGCCTCAGGTACAGATAATACAAATTTGAGCTTAGTGCTCCCTACAAATACCGGCATATGTGTGATATGGATGTCACACATGCTATTTATTTATCCATGTTTATTTTAAGACCTACCCTTAGGGAGGCACTGCCCAGGTCATGAGAACAGTGTTTAGATACTCGAACCGTTCTGCCAAAAGGAATATATCTTCGGCAAATCGAAGATAAGTGATGTACTCACTATTGAAGTTAATACCGTATCCTTTGCAGTCCACTCCAGCTTCTTAAACGTCCAAAGTATAACGTCTTCCAATGCAGCGGTGAAGAGTTTCGGGGATATTAGAGCACCCAGTGTTACAACTCTCCGCATTTGGAAAGATTTCGTACTCTGGTTCTGTACTCAGATAACCACGTATCCCTACTCTACAAATACTTCAGCATGTCGACATACCGACAGTCAACTTGGCGCTGCTGAAGGGACTGCAGTAGTGCTCAAATTTTGACAGAACCAAAGGCTTTCTCTTAGTTCACATACGCAAGACAAAGTGGCAGATTGTACTCTTTGGTTGTCTGTACAATTTGCCAAAAGGTATGTATGTAGTTCATGATATTAAAGCCTTTTCTGAAACCGGTTTGTTTGGGAGGACGAATCGTCTCGCACGCAATCTCGACGACTTCCGTCGAGAATGCGTGCGAGACGATTCGTATTATTCTCGACCGTCCGTAGTTTTTCAAGAAATTATTTTTGCGTTTTTGTAGAAAAAGACCACCGCACTTCTGCTTCACGCCTCCTGAGTAGTCCCATCATTGAGAATGGCCTCAAATAGCTTCTGTAGGAACTCAAAATCAGTTTTAAAACCCGCCTGAAGAAAGCTCTGCTGTTATTCCATCCTCGACTGGGACCTTGTCTTTTTTAAAGTGCTGGAGATTCATTCTTATCTCACTCAGACTGACGTCCGTAATATCATCAGAGTACTTCTGCCCATTCTCCACGGTTAGGAATAAAAATGCAGACGCGTTGTCTCCCCTGAGGAACAACATGGAATGCTTTGTTTTCTATAAAAAGCGTCTCCGGTTCTTTACACTCACCACACAAAACACGATAGCATTAAGTTGCTATTTTTTTCTGGTATTCTGTGAAACCGTGTTTTTTTACTGTCGAGCCGACCCAGAAGCGTCTTAATTACGCTGAAATAAATTTATTTATACATACCGAGTTTGATACGATATTTCTGTTTAAATAGGTTTCTATTACTTATTCCGCTGGTATTAAATCTCGGTAGCAGGTGTTTGTAAGCGAGGCATATATTTTCCGAAGCTATTTCCTTCTGTTGTATTTTTTTTTCGGTTTCAGTGCACTCGCACCACGCAGCGATGTTACAAAAATTAATAATAATTGTATTTAGAGTGTTTCTGAAGATTTATAAAGAGATTAGGCTCGTCATAACAAAACTTTTCTTTTTTTTTTTTCAAATGCCTACATGATAAGCGATCAAACTTGGACATTTACTAGTTAGTAGAACTACTTTTCTACGGAGATATCTACTTGGACAGGATCTACTCTCACTTATGTTTCTGGCGTAATACAACAATGCTTGCACTGCTGGTTTCCCTGTCTGAAGGGTGGTGATTAGTATCTGTAATCTTCTCTGTTTGAAGTCGTCTGCAGATGTCTACGGATATCATTGATTACGTAAATTAACATTTGAATTAAGACTTGATTTAACGAACATATATATAATTAAATAATTAAATAGATAATTAAATATTTCAAAGTCTATTGCTGAATTTAAATAAATCCATAGTTTTGTCACGCTTGACGGGTGGCATTCTAAGATATTTTATGTAAATAAATAATATATTTATAAAAACACTTACTTGAAGATTGCTTATATCATTGCATACTGGTTGTAAATTTTAGAATATTAAGATTTGATAAACCGAAAAAAATCGCAAAAGAACTCCGATTCATATTAAGGGTGATTCGTAAAGGTATAAAAATTAAAATAAAAGTATATAATATTCAAATGTCACTAGAGAAGATAGCTGAGTAACCATTGCTTTTTTGGCATAGGTATCGCAAATTTTTATTATTTCGTGTTGTTATGAGAAAGATGCTGCAGCCCTTCTCCTGTTTCAGTTTCCCTCTTTCGCCTCTTTCAACACCCTTGAGACGATACGGCGTAGTGGAGATTCTTATACCTTCACTACACTCTTATCATATAAACATTTTATCTTATAAATACTATATAAAAGCAGGACTTAAATCATCACTAACGAGAACTATGCAAACTTCAAATCAGAATCCGTGGAGCAATTCAACAAGCTCAATCCATTAGAGCCGGCAAACCACTGCGGCCATATAGTAGACCCGTAACGATTTGTACTAATGGAACAACATTGTGAATTACTTCAACTCTATTCTAAATGTCTAAACTCTGTAGATTACTGCATAAGTCGTATTGAAGTTACGAAACTGTGATGCGGCATTTAAATTGTTATTTTTGGAGTTGTAATTTTAGTTCTACCGTTACAGCCTAAGTCCACTGCTGAACACAGGTCTCTCCTGTGCTTGAACAGCTGGTGTTCCCGCCTGAAGAGTAAAGAGAATTAGTATAATACCAGACTGAGAAGCATTCCATGTAAATCTAGAGGTGATAAAGCATCTGTAGCCTTATCCATTTGCTCCTATACGGCGGAGGTTCAATTGTTATTTTTGGAGTTGTGTCCTCCTCATCCTCATATGTGGGATATTTAGCCAAGCTTGGCAGGCGGTTCGGCAACCGCAATTTTAAATTTTTGAGTTGTAATTAGGATTAAAAGTCGATGCTGTCAATCTCCTGGTTTATTGTCCTCTGTCACCCATGGAACGATATGGAGTAGTGGATATTTTTACACCGCCATACCGCCACTACACGGTATTGTAGCTCTAGCGCAACATAATATGTTGTAAGCTTGTTACATGTGAGATGTCAGGAACTGTGACAGTCAATATGCTTGGTAAGCGAGACTATTAAGACAAATTCTCCCAACAAAAGGAAATTCCCATGTCCTGCATTGGACCATTATGTGTTAAAGAAGAAAAAAGAAATCAAAATTTTAATTTATGATTTCTCTGCTAAAAATAAAACCGCAGCAACATACCACTTACGTAGTAGGTATTATACATCGGATACATTTATATTGTTTGATAATGGACAAAAAATAGCTGTTTAATAAAAATTACAATTCAAACCTTATGTAAATAGATTAGCTAATTACACAACCAACACCGTTAACTACAAAATTACTGTAGTATTTACAGTTATATGGCACAGAGCACACAAATACAAAAACAAGAGGCATGTATGTATTATATGGAAAACAAAAACAATTTTGACTAACGTTATAAGATTACAACAAAACAACAAAAAATTTAAATGAATATTACAAGTCATTCAATATACGTTTTATAGCCTTTCTAAATAGGGACATGGGAAATAAGTGGCCATAAGAGAAACTGTTGTTATACAGTTCCATTATGCGACGGAAATGCGCACGCTTGCCCGCATTGTATTCTTTGCAAGCGATTTGGTACACAAAGAAACATACAATTGACGAATTGAAAGCAAACGAAAAAGTAACGACAAATTTTGTAAAGAAAGGTACCGTCAAGCAGTAATCGCCTACAAGTTAAAGTTGTAAAAGAGTATTTATGCAAGATGTTAGCTCAGAAGGACCAATAACGGTAACATCTGTATATATCTACTTTATCTAAATTTACTTGCCCTAAATTCCTCAAATAAATGAGAAGGGGTATATGCCCAGTAGTAGGCAGTAAATAGGCTGTCGCTGTACTTTACTAACTTTTATAGGTAAGTAAATAGCAAATCCTCGTATACATGTTTTCTTACATAATAATAATAATTGGGCTATTTGAAAATTATATGAACGGCCACGTAGTGACGGTGTAAGAAAATCCACACCACACTAACCACCTTCACAGATTCTCTAGACCACAAATTCTCGCTAAAGAACACTGATTGCTTTCAAGAATAATTCGCGTAGCTATCGAAATCAAAAAACATAATATTTTCAATAGAGAATCAGAATCAGAATCAGAATAGATTATTTGTCAAACATAGGTAGGTTTGAAGGTCTTGCGAGGGTTATAATTATAAGTACGCTATGTTTTGTTGTCTATGTTTATGATTGTTTTAGATTCTACATTGATAAAATTAAATAGATGACAATAACAAAATAATATAATTAGTCAATAAAATTTAAAGTTAATATAATTAGTCAAAATTATCATTCAAGAACTCGTCAATTTTATAATAACATTTGTCTATTAATAATTCATTAAGCACTTTTTTGAATTTAAATAAGTTCATATTTTTTATTGTATCAGGTAGTTTATTATAAATTCGTGGGGCAATACCAAAAAAGCTTTTTTTCATAAGTGATGTTTCACATTTTATGTAACATAACTTATTAACGTATTGGGTGCGCATTGGATTCTTTCTAATTGTAGATAATTTTTGAAAAAGAAATGGATACTTTTTCACAAAAATTGCAGATTCCAGAATATACAGTGATGGCAGTGTTAGGATTTTCTATCTGTTATTTTCAGACCACACATTGATCTTACAAATCGTTTTTGCATCCTAAATACAAGCTCCCTATCAGAAGACTGTCCCCAGAAAATAATGCCATATCGTAAAACGGAAGCAAATAGTCCATGGTATGCTGTCAAAAGAGCCTGGCTGTTAACCTTTTTTGAAAATTGAGAAAGCGCATATACAGATTTGCTGAGGCGTTTGCATAGATCCTCAATATAAGGCTTAAAAGTGAGTTGATTATCAATAATTGTACCCAAAAATTAAGCCATAACTGCTTCCCCAATATTATAGCCTTGGTAGGAAATGTTAATATTTGGGTTTTGACGGCGTTAGTGTGCATAATTTTTATTTTATTTAAATTTATAACTAAATTATTATGATTAAGCCACTCTATAATTTCGCGTAAACAGGTATTGATATCACTTTTATAATTAACTTGGTTTGTAAACTTTATTACAGCTGTACTGTCATCCGCAAAGAGAATTATTTTATGTGACGTTATTTTTGGGAGATCGTTTATATATATTAAAAACAGCAGCAGTCCCAGTACACTACCTTGTGGAACCCCGTTTTTAATATGTCTTGGTTTCGATAAATATTTAGTATCTAATTTATTCTTTGGACATATTCTAGAAATTTCTGTGCATTGGGTTCTATTGCTTAGATACGATTCTAAGAGCTGGAGAATGTTCCCTATTATACCATAACCATGTAATTTATTTAACAAGATCTTATGGTCCACATAATCAAAATCTTTGGTCATGTCAGTATAAATGGCACATACTGAATTTTTCTTATCTACAGATGACATAATATTGGCTAGTAAGTAATACAGTGTCACATTAATATTAGTATTTTTTCGAAACCCCTTTTGCTCTTCACAAAAAAATTCATACTTTTCGAAATAGATTAACCCAGATAAGCCTGAAACTAAAATTTTCTGAAAATTTTGAAAAAAGTTACATTATTTAGTTTATTAGATCTTATGCAACATAAAAAAAATTATGAAAAAAAAAATTAAGTGTAAGGCTTTCAGGGAAACAGCCGTCCTATGTGTAGGACAGTAGGATAATAAGAGGAAATAAAAGACCATTTATGACAAAACAGAATGTAATTAAAAAGTGTAGTTTATTAGATAACTATTGATTATATTACCCATTGTTATATGTAATTTACTAGATTAACACTATTTATGAATGATATGTTTCAAAACACTTGACACACACTCCAACATCACATTTCTTGCAACGTGTCAAACATTTTTTGTGACATTGACGACAGCGTGTTTGCTTCGATTGAGGAATAACCAGATGATTCATTTGGTCTTTACGACTATCAGCATGTTCATGATGGGAGTGTCGGCTAGGCCCTCTTTTGGCATTTTTTCTGTTTGATTCAATCAAAGCAATTGCTACCCTTCTGCGAAAGCCAAGATGATCCAGTTTTCCATGATTTATTTTATATAACTGCCATGCATTATGTTCGGCAAGATCAATCATGTGTGTGAGCAACGGCATGTACCATTTCTTACCTCGTATACCAATTCGGTAATGTGAAATATTTTCATCAGACCGATCCACTCCTCCCATATATTTGTTATAGATGGACACCATATGTGGTTCTTCTATGACAATGTTTCTCTTTTCACTTTGTGAGAAGCGTTTGGCAGATTGTTTAGGATTTATTCCTACAGCATTAGAAGCAATACTGAATATATTATTGTCATGCCATTTAGCAATAATGAACGTGTTGTCATGTGTCGTTCTGTAATCGACAGCACCACGTTCCTTTTTTTTCAGTAACTTCGATGTAATCAGAGGACAACTAGATGTCCTGTTTTCTCGAATTGTCCCAGTGCAACGAAGGCCTTTCTTTGTTATCTCTTCCAGCAAGGGCGTCCCAGTAAAAAAATTATCAAAAACTACGTGGTAAGGAAGGTCGAAGCCACGTGAAATCAGCACATCGCAAAAAGTGAGAACAACGCTTGCACCCAGCCCCAATTCTTTATATATTGGATTGCACATAGTTGTAGCACCTTGGTATGGTTCCATCCATAAAACATACCCTAACCGTGTAGCACCAACCCAAGCTTTGAACCCGTACCTAATAGGTTTACCTTTTATGTGCTGTTTGCAGCCATGTCTACCATAGTAGGGGATCATGGCCTCATCTACACTGTAATGCTCTTCAAGAGGAGAAAACTCTAAGAACTTTTTATTTAGAAGTGTAACTAGGGGGCGTACTTTTGTGTATTTGTCTTGCAAATCCAGATTATCATTGACATGAAGGTGGCGAAAAATAAAGTCGAATCTATCCCTAGTCATAGCCGAGCTGATCAATTCATTCTTTGTGTCAGGGGAGTTTTACCAATACATTCTTCTACGGGGGGAGCCATGAATAACCACTAACCAACAATATGCCGATGAAACATTTCATATCTTCGGTGGTTATGTCTCCAGGCAAATTCTTTTTGACAGCATATTTATTGCTCTCTGACACCAACAACGAAATAACATCTTCATCTAAGAAGTTTTCAAATCACTCAATTGGGCGCTTATCTTGGCAAGCGCCTTGAACATCTGGCCAATTCACGGGATTTTTTGCCAAGTCCCGTTTTCTCCATGCGTAGGTACGCCTACGTTTAGTTCGACCTGTGGAATCAGAAGGTTCTTCTTCTGTATCACTCACCATAATCTGCCCTTGAATCATTACTTCAGCCGGTTGAAGCAGAATGTTTCGTGGCAAATTATTCAAAGTTACATTATCTTCTTCACCCGAATCTTCGTCAGTGAGCCAGTCAGGATCAACAGGAGGAGGTAGAATACATATCAGTCGTTCTCTATAATCTTCTTCATTATCAGAAACATTTTCTAAAGCATCTAAAATTTCATGCGCAGCTAACGGTCTGTAAAGAAAAAGTTGTATTATTGTACTAAACTCATGTATATTATCCTACTGTCCTATATATAGTACGCTAGTATTTGTAACAAGTTATACGTAATTTATTTATATTATTTTGCTAGAATATTTATTTAGTACAAAAGTTAAGGTTATCAACTAGATATTAACACAGAAAAAAACAACTCACGAGTAAAATATAACTTTTTATACATACCTGTCATTTGCCATGTCTGCAACGCACTTTTATTACACACTTATAAGGTAAAATATAAGGTAAAAACTGTTAAAATAACTGTCTTTTTATTTTTTCTAATAAGGCTGACACGTTTCTTACTGCAAATCATAAGACTAAATAATCTTAGATAAAGAGGGTATTCTGATATTTTTTTATTTCTACTGTCCTAAATATAGGACAGTAGGCTTATCTGGGTTAAGAGTTGAAGATAAGTTAAAATAAAGAGAGTTGTAGATTACTTTGAATAAAACTATTATTTACGGATTTTATCGCGTTTAATTACTTTAATTTATTTTTATTATTATCACGACGTTTCGGGTGATTTACAGCGCCATGGTCACGGGGGGGACTGAGATGTTTGACGTCCCAATGTCAAACATCTCAGTCCCCCCCGTGACCATGGGCGCTGTAAAGCACCCGAAACGTCGGGATAATAATAAAAATAAATTAAAGTAATTAAACGCGATAAAATCCGTAAATAATAGTTTTATTCAATGTGTAGTGTTCGCGTAAATTTAAGAGATCATTATGTAGATTACTTTCTCAATAACTTTTTTTTTTGCGATAGGTCTGTAATTTTTAAATCTGTTCTGTCATCTTTTTTATGTAGGGGTTTAGTAATAACTTTTTTCAGTTTTTTTTTTTGGAAATATGCCGTCAGTAATAATTAATTATATGTGCTAGTGGTTGGGCTATTACTTCCTTGGCGTATTTAATCACTTTTGTAGACACGCTATCATATCCAACAATATTCGTATTTTTAAACTACAAATTATTTCTTTTATGTCATTATTTGATACAGGTATGCATAAGTAATGAAATGAATGTCAGATTTTTAAAATTAATGCTAGAGAAGAGACATCATATTTTTATAGGAGACGGGGCAAACGAGCATATGGTTCACTTGATGGTAAGTGATTACCGCAGCCCATGAACAACTGCAACGCCAGGGGAATTGCAGGTGCGTTGCTGGCCTTATATAAAATAGGAAGCTCTTTTCATGAAGGTCAGAAAAATCGCCGGTGGTAAACTACTCTGCAGGTAGGTCGTATGCGGAAGAAAACTCCTCGTGAAACGTACGGTGGTGGACCGCCAGCCATCCAGATGGTGTGGTTGGTATCGGGAGATTTGCCGCAACCACACAAACAGTAGAGAAACAGCAGCATTCTTCTAATAGAATGTGTGGCAATGTGTGGGAGAGTCCTTTGTTCAGCTATCGACTTCAGTAGGCGGTAATAAATGTTATTTATAGTTTTTTTATAGCATAAGGGTGACATTTGATTCGTCTTTATTAGTACTTTGGTCCTAGATAATAATTATATGCAACCCCATCTGATTAGGGAAAATAAGTTCGTTTCATTTGTTATAAATTCTATTTGATTAGATGGTTGACCCAATGCGTTGTACGACGACGTTGCATAGGTGTGCACGTGCTAAGGGTTGAATATATAAAGGTATATAAACATGTCATATGGCTAACGTTGCGTGTCTTGGTACTGGGGCCAACCCTGTTGTACAGAAGCTCTTACCCCTACAATTGACCTCTGCTAGGGTGGATCGTTTATGTCCTATACTCGTGGGAATAACGTAATTATAAAAGAAAATACTACACTAAAAAATAGTTTTAGAGAAAGCGAGAAGCAACAAAGAATATTGCTAATGAAAACAATATTCAAAAGTGACAACGCTTAGAAAAAGCATGTTTAGCAGTAGCTAAGTACAGAGAAAACAAATCGTTAGAACAACTCTCATTAGGCAATATATTGGTAGAGTTCGTACACAAGAACGAAGGAAAAACGAATCACTTAATCATCGCAATATAAGGAAAGTTAAAGATATTATCCGTACGCAAAAGAGAAGAAAAAATAAAATACAAGAAGAACACTTTTCCAGGCTTGAAAGGAACAGAATGCCCAGGCAAGCAAGTCAGTTAACACAAATGACAGAGGAACGCATTGTAATAGCAGAGAATGAACGCCAGAAAAAGACTAAGGTAGCGTTATATGCTTTAATAACACAAAAATACATTGTGAAAGATTTGTACAAAGAGATGCTATCCCCATCAAGTGACGAAATATAAAATAAGTGTCACATCTCCAACTTCCACGAGAATTACGAAGAATTGATTCTGTGCAATCGAGGTAACCATCATGTAAGTAAAAGTAATACCTCCGTGCCCCCTTCTAAGGCATTTTGGAACAGTGTGGAACCTGCGCGTATACCTGAGGGTATTCTAAAATTTTCGGAAACTGAAAAGAGCCCTATTTCTCGAATAATATCATTTTTGAGTTGAAAGGAAAAGCAAGAAAGAACGGATAAAATTGATAGAAGAATATCGGATAACTTCCAGGCAAAAATAAAATGTTCTGGAAACTTGTAAGAACTGCCAGGGGACATTCAAGACAGCCTATTATAAATTCTATAAGAGATGAGAATGGCTATATTCTGAATGGTGAAGTTTTGAGTTTAAAGAGATGGAAGGAATATTTTGAAAGCGTGTTTATGAGTGAGGAGATAACGTGTGAACTAAATGAAGTAGAAACTCCGAAAGAAGAGGAAAGAGGGAGCGAGATAAGTATAGATGAAATAATGAAAGCAATGAAAAGCATGAAAGCAGGTAAGACTGCCGGATTTGATAGAGTTTCACTCGAAATGCTAAGGAATGTGGCAGGCCTGCTGCACACCTTGTTTAATTTATGCTGGGAACTGAAGCGGGTACCGGTGGACTGATAGGTGCAAAGCCGTGATAGTCCCAGTATATAAAGGAATCGGTCGCAGCAGGATTGTAAAAACTACCGTACCATCAGCCTTCTTAGCATTGTGGGAAAACTGTATGATAAGGTACTGATTGAAAGGGTCATGAAAGAAACTAATGGAAAAATTTAGCAAGTGCAAGCGGGATTAAGAAAGGGAATGGGATGTACAGATCAAGCCTTTTCCATGCGCATGATTGCGGAGAAGTTTTTGGCCAAAAACCAAAAGGTTTTTTGTGCGTTCATGGTCTTGGAAAAGACCTATGACAGAGTGGATAGGGTTGTGCTATGGAAAACACTGAACTCATTTTGGTTGAGCGCTGGCTTGAATGTCTGTAGCATTGGAGTCTCTTTATAAGGACTCTAGTGCTTGTGTTAGGATCAACGGGGTCTACTCGGACTGGTTTGACATACATAAATGTGACAGACAGGGCTGTGTGGCTTCCCGTGGCTTTTCAACCCATTTATGGATAGTTGTTTGCAAAATTTGAAAGTTGAAGATTGCGGATTAATAATGGGTGAGTTAACCATCAAATGTCTTTTGTACGCCGATGATCAAGTTACTCCTGCGTCATCGGCGGCTGATTTGCAAATGATGGTTACATTAGTGAACAGATCATTAAAAGAAAGGGGTATGAAAGTGAACGCAAGTAAGACGAAGGTTATGGTTTTTGAAAGGGAAGAAAGTAAAACGATTTGTGAAATAAGAATAGAAGGGGAGTTGATCGAGCAAGTAGATGAGTTTGTATATTTGGGTTGCGTATTTAGCAGGGATGGGAGATATGATAAGGATATAGAACGACGAGTGAATGCGGGAAATATAGTAAATAGGGCCCTGCACTCTATTTTGAAGAGTAAAAATGTGTCGAAAAAGGCACTTATGGCAATTCACAATGCTCTGTTGGTCCCTACTTTAACGTATGGTAGTGAAAGTTGGTTGTGGCAGAAGAAGCATGAGAGTAGAATGAACGTTGTAGAAATGCGGTCGTTAAGGAGTATGTTACGGCTGAATCTGAATGACAGGGAAAGTTGTGTGATAAGGGAAGAGTGTGGTTTGAAAGATGATATTGTGACCAGGATTAAGAAAGGAATGCTTCGGTGGTTTGTTCATGTGGAAAGAATGAATGAGGAAAGAGTGACAAAGAAAATTTATGTTGCAGAAGTGAATGGTAGAGTCGGAAAGGGACGTCCTAGGCGAAAATTTATCGACCAAATTGGCGATTTATTGAAAACGGGCCAAATTAGGAGTACCCTTAATCGACGAGCATGTATGCGTAGGTATATGGATGTGAAGGAGACGAGAAAGGTGTGTCAGGGTCGTGCCAAATGGAAGTCTGTAATCTCTGCCTACCCCTCTGGGTGACAGACATGAGTGTTTATGTATGTATGTATGTAAAATTTGACGGCTTCAAAATGACAGTATGGATTTCGTGGCCAAGCGGTTCCTCTTGACCAAGATATTTTTGAGGGCCTGAAAAACTGCCACGTATCTTGCCTAGGTCTACACTTAACGGTCAAATAGTGGTTGTTACAGAGCATCAGTAAAATTTTAATATTACACGTGAGTTTTCGGTGTCTCGTGATAATATACTCGAAGCCTTGGAATGGTTGTTGGCTAATAATCCTTTGTACAAAGATGTCCTAATAAACAGTAACGCAAACTTATCCACGAGCTTTTATAAAAAAAAAATGGGATATATTGTACCTACACAATAATGTATTTCCTATCAGAGTTAAATTGTTTTAAGCTTTTTAGTTCTTTTTATCAATAAGTAATAAAAGTTTCTTTTAAAATATAAGTCTTTATTTAATTACAGATTTAAATACAGAAAATACACAAAATATCAAAAAATATGAGCGCATTCATATATATACAAAATTATAACAAGAAAGGTTTAATAGCTATGATGCTGTACTCACTTGTTAATATCGCATTTGTATTTTATGTGTACATTCTATTACATTATATCTTTCTATATTTAATAATTTTAGTGGAAACAGTTTTGGCTTTATTTGTTGATTCAATATTCACTTACTATATATTTTCTATATGAAGATGTATGTTTCTCTTAAATAAAGAAAAAAAAATACAAAAAAGTAGCTTGACATAGTTGTCTGTTGACTTTATTCGCAGAACGTACCGTCTCATACTTAAAATATTAGAAGCATTCGTTGCTTTTTTATTTCTCAAATTGCGGTGTATTTTCCAACGCTTGGCATGTACACTTTTGAAATGCTTCAGGGGTGCAGAATCATTTTTAAAAATTCAAAGCTTTAACTTTATATACTTTATGTAATCTTCAATATTCCATACATCCACAAATCTATTACAGCATTAACGTTATTTAAAAGTTTACACAAGAATGCGTCGAATCAGGTGCAGCACACCCGCAGATCCATCTCAAGATGCAATACCATTTTTAAAGCGAGTCCAAGTTTACCTCGGTCTCAGTTGCTCATGAAGCAGCATAGACGCCACTATAGTAATCGTTTTCAAGTCCCATTTCTATTTTTATAATGATTTTAAAAACTTAGTGGCTCCTACAGCCCATGCACACTTAGGCTATTTTAAACATAGAACACAGATGCACGGCAGTTACTGCTGAGGAATTAGTTGAAATGCCTCGAAGCCTGTATCGCTGTTGATCGCTTTCAACGGCAACACAGTGGCAGTGAACGCAGTGTCATTCTCAGAATTAATTAATTCACTAATTTCAGCCTGCCATAACTTCACTGCTGTATTCTTGTCATTTTAGGTCTCCCCCATAAATTTTCTTTAGGGAAATTTTTTCCGTTGTTGCCACGTTTGTCTGGCGGTTTGGCAACCGCAGTGTTTTACAATTTTGAATTGTTTTGGTCCTTACTTTAACATATGGTTTTCAGGAGGACGCTACTGTCTTCCCTACGTACATCACCTGTATCATTTTCCTCTGTTGCATCTTACGACAACCATGGGATAATATGGGTCTTGCTAAGCTTCTTCACTTTTATAAGAAAGAGGTCTTAGGTACTTTAAATTGACGCTCCGTTCCGGCGTTTCTGTGACGCCGCAAAAGAGGCTTTGCAATTAGTTGCAGAACTGAGGGCCGCTGGTTCGAATCTCGCACGGAACAAGTATCTATACGGCCTACAAATAATTGATCTGGGTTTGGATGTATGTCCTTGTAAAATTTATGTACTCGTATATAAACTGCCCTCATTTTATAGGAGAATAATCCTAGTGTCTGGAACCAAATACGTTTTTTAATAATAACGCGGCATTCAACTTAATTATTAGGGATGACATTTTGATTTTGAGCCTACAAAATTAACGGGTGGGCACTTTTAATTTTATAGAATAATCCTTTTTATTTCCTTTTAAAATGCAAATGATAGTTTGTACATAAAATATAACATTCTTTCTCTCTTGTGTTAAAATTTATGGACCTATTATGTTAGTAGAGACACAGTATAAAAGGAGCTAAAGATATTTTGCCACGTAGTTTATTTTTGTAGACACTGTGAATACGGTATCGTCATAAAACATAAACAGCCATAAGCAATAAAATTAAAACCAAACCCAAGCATACTAATACAAAACTTCAAGATACTGCAGGCTGAATCATCCTTAGTAGATAGGACCAAAACTTCACAAAATTCGTGAAATTGGTTTTAGGTGTTTAGC
This sequence comes from Parnassius apollo, assembly GCA_907164705.1. Classification (NCBI taxonomy): domain Eukaryota; kingdom Metazoa; phylum Arthropoda; class Insecta; order Lepidoptera; family Papilionidae; genus Parnassius; species Parnassius apollo. The sequence continues at coordinate 8,669 of CAJQZP010001164.1, read as the reverse complement.
GTCCTGATGTTATTATAAAAGAATGCTAACTTTAACATATTTTGGTTCAAACTTCCAAGTTATTAAAATTATCTTGAAAAAGTTAAAATTATAATCCGTAAAATTATTTTTATTTAATTTTATAGGTTTTTGGTTTCAAATAGGTCGTTATGTCTATTTATATACTAATATATTACGTCTATTTATATATTATATCTATTTATATAATAGTATTAATCCATCGCACTATTGCTGCTGTGTTTAATTTAGAATTGTTATGTCAAATAGTTAGAGAGGAAATCCGCCCATGACAGACTCATGACAGACAGTAGTAATTTCCTGTTACGTTTTGCTAATTTTGGAACGGAATACAAAATGAACATCGATAGCTTTTCCATTCCGTTTGATAATATTAACTCCACACGTGTTTGTTCTGTACACAAAAAATATAGGCAAATACTATAACGATGAGTGGATGGACAAGCTGCAACTTCACTTGGGTGAACTTTTGGTACACGCCATGGAAATTTTAGCAATAGGACGGGGACACTTTAATATGATTTTTATACATATTCCGTCAAAACCATTTTCTCCTGTGTGTGTCATAACAAGAGACTATGAGAAGTGCCAGAAAAATGTTATGGTTTTGGATAGATGGCGCTATATCACCTCGCTAAAGCCACACGTGTTCGTCCTTTATATACAATAGGACAAATACATTTTTGACTGTTGGCAATACTTCAACGTAATAGTAATCCATTTCCGTTGTTGACACTTAGCTCTTCACTGACACGTACTAGTTTATCCTATCAAATACATTAGCGGGACAGTATTTCGTGAAGGTACATCCGCTTAAACTTTACAAGGCGCAGGTTCGCCCTCACATGAAATACTGTTCTTATCTCTGGACCGGGGCTCCCCAGTGCCAGTTCTTACCATTTGAACGCATCCAGCGCAGAGCGGTTCAAATCATCGACGACCGAATTCTTTCTAATCGGCTTGATTCACTGGCGCTGCGATGAGATGTGGCATCCCTTTGCATTTTTTATTACATTTACCACCAAAAGATCTGAGAAATGTTCGAATTAATTTCAGCTATCAAATCTCACCAACGCACATGGCAAACAAACTCACGATACCATCTAAATCATTTGTGCGTTTTACTTGGAGTTTTCTTCCCCGCGCTACTACTTTGTGGAATCGTTTAACACCGGTGATTTCACCAGTGCGACTTAAGGATCTTCAAGAAACAAGTTTACATCTTTTAAAAAGGTCAGCAAGGCACACTGCTGTTGTAGTTATTCATGAACGACGGTAGATACTTACCATTAGGTGAGCATAATAACTCACCTTGAACCCCGACGCAAAATTTTAGATGTCTATATAATCTAGAAGTGGCTAGGGTTTTTGATGAGCATATCTGTAAGTATAGTAAGACGAGTATGTATAGTAAGACGGCTTTTCGTGTGTTTAAGCATTTATAACTATGAAGATATTGAATACTATACTAACCATAAACTATACGTTATTGAAATGTCCAGTTTATTAGAGCATTTCAAAGCTTATCTATTTGACGACATCCTATTTGACAGTCTGTTATGAAATACCACACTAATGGCGGAGAAATTAACGTAAATTTTAATTTAAATTATCTATAAAAATATGTAGGTACATATATTTAAACTATAACTATATATTAATCCGCGTTATTCCCTATATTAATGTATGGTAGTGAAAGTTTGGTTAAAGCAGCATGAGAACAAAATAAATGTTTTGAAAAAGTGGTCATTAAGAACTTAAAGTTTGTTAATGATTTTTTAAACTCTAATAAAGTAATTTCTTAAAGGAATTAATGAATGAGCAAATAACTACAAAAGTATTTCAAGCTGCAGAAGTGAGTAGCAAAGTCAGCAAGGGACGCCATAGACGGAGGTTTGTAATTTGTAAGTGTTGGAAGAAAAATAGTCTAGTTGCGAGTTTTTTTGGCCGCTTCTTCTCACGAAGTTTTCCCTTAGTAGTGACTTGATTTTGAGAAATTATATATCAAAATATTTTAAAATATACCATGTTTTCCCATCATAATTTTACATTGTTATTCAATACTAATCTTCAATTTTCAAGCCTCTTGCTCATCGGGAAATTAATTTGAAGGCAATTACTAAATTTGACCCGAACATAAAACACCGTCGACTTCCAAAGTGAGTTAATAAAAACGTGATAAAAAGTGTTTCGTATAAACTTACTTTGATTAAAAATATTTACCTTTGACTTTGAATTTAACTAGGGGGAATCTTGTTATAAATTGTTACAAACCTACTCAAAAATACCTGTACTCTGGTAAAGTTGAACGCTTCAATCTTAACAATCGTAAATGCTAGAAGCTGAAGATTTTTATTTATGAAATTCAATATAACCATAACTGTTTATATACTAGACACTGAATGGAAAACTTTTATCCGCAAGCAACATTTCTTGAATATGACACACAACTAAATCATGTTTATGTGAAAATCGATGAAAATTTATGCGACAATCAGAACAACTTCTTATTTTAACAGGAATATAAAATTTTGTTCCTCGATAATAATTTCACACCTCAGAAGTAAGAGGAGGCCTGTGCTCAGCAGTGGGAAGTGAGGCTGTAGCTTTAAATTTATTTAATCGGTAATCCCTCGGTTAACAAAAAACAGAGTAGGTAGGAAACAATTAAGCAATAGGAAACCATTTATGGGTTTTCACAAATAGTGGCACTATATAAATAATTGCATGCGGTGAGTTACCGACAGCTAATAGGACAGTGTCGCACCAACCGTAAGCTTAGCTAGGTAACATCGTGCATCAAATAATTAAACATTACAGATTAACAAAAGCAAAAAATTTAAAAAATAAATAAAAAAGAAATAAAAAGTTCATCAGCTGGAGTCGAAAAAAGGCTTACTCAGAACTCGCTTCGCCTAAATGGTACTTGTGTTGAAATAGGTCTAAGTTAAACAATTGGGATACAGTATTAAAATTCTTGCTCGCACGGTACATATAACTATTCTGCCTATAATTAGTTTTTGCTGCGGGTAGTGATAGTGGGACCTTTCGTCTAACATTTTTTGGAGTTTTGATATTTAACTTCTCAAGTAGATCTGGACAGTCGATCTCGCTTGAAGCTATTTTAAGTAGAAAGGTAAATATCTGCTATTTGCCTTCGAATCTCGAGTGGTAAGAGGTGGAACTTTCTACACTTATCATAGTAGAGGTTAGAGTTGTAGTGGTCATTTACTCGGTAGCAAAGATGTTTAATGAATTTCATCTGGATACGTTCAATTCGAGATATATAGGTTTTATATTGGGGGTTCCATATCTGTGATGCATATTTCAAAGTACTTCTTACGTAACAACAATACAAAGTTATTAATAATATTCTAATGATAAAGGTTCTTTTACCGTGAAATAGTGGTGAAAGAATATCCACTATCCTATGTCGTACCATGGGTGTCGTCAGAGGCAACAGAAGGAATTAAACCAGAAGTTTCACAGCTGTGTTTTCCTCATAACAACTAAAAATAAAAAATAAACTGTGGTTTACAACCTGCCTGCAAAGGGAAGCAACTATGATAAATATCCCCCCCCCTTTGAGGCAATGTATGGGGGAGGCCTGTGTTCAGCTGCAGACTTTTGACTTACTGTAATAAATAAATATTTTTAACTTTTCTTTAGTTTCTATTTTTTTAGTTTCTGCTACACCGCCTTCTAAATGTTTATCTCTACATAACCTAATGGTTAGCTGGGAGATTTTGCCTTAAAACCTTAAGTACAACATATGTACGATTTTTGTGTTTGATAGCCTGGATAAAAACCATATATGCTGAAACAGTGCGTGTTCACGAAATTATTTATTTCTTTCAAAAAACTAATGCAAGTAATGATGTGAATGATGATGGATCAAAAGATTCATCCTATAAAAAAGTCAAAAAATAGAAAAAGAAATTTAATAAATCTAGGTTGACTTAAATACCGTTGTCTTTTGTGCTAACTGCACATGCAGGTTTCGGTCAATTTTGCCCTTCACCGTTCAAGTCTTAGAAGCTACCACAGCCTTAACTTTATTAAAAAGTCAAGGCAAAAGTTATTCGAAAACATTGAACAAAACAACTTTCAGTTAAAATTCAAACCACGATTTCCAAGGAAGTCAGTTTTTTAAGTTAAAGATCTAATAGAACTTTGCTTTTGAGAAGTTTCTTAAAGGTTTTCTCACATAATAAAGTGGTTTAAAATGTTTATAGTGTGAAAATATAGTATTTGAAATTAATTATTATTCCAAATATTGAAAAAAGTGGAATTAGTTATTTTTAACATAAGGATTTAAAGAAGTGGTTAGTTTTCCTTAAGAAAAATATTTTTGTGATTTTTTATTATGTGCGAGCAGCTATGCAGGTCTAGGGAAAGAGACCAGTATCAATGCGACCTAGAAGATCTATTGTGATTGCTGCTATGGCTATAGTTCACGGCTAAGCCCTATGTCTTCAATGAATAGAAGGAGTGGCTAAGCCGTGAGAAATTTCACTTTAATTTTTATTTATGTGATATACATCACTTTCTTATATTTTGACTTATGTATACAGTGTGTCCGGTCACGGACTAGCGATATTCTAGGTACTTATAATACAGCTATTTTAATACAAAAATACACTACACCCTGAGGTCTAATCCTCTCCCGCTCTATGTGGCAGCCATTTTGTTTTTTCTTGAGATATTCTCTACATGTTTACAAAAAAATTGGCTCATTCAAAGGGCAACAATATTGTCCATCGTTTTGTGTTTTTTTTTTGTAAGTAGCATACAGTATTTTCGGCCTGCTCTTGAATGGAATACATCACTACATCAATTCGAGAGCAGGCAGCACAGAACACTATTACTCCTAGGCATAAAGTGCCAGTTGTCACTAAACAAAGGCCTTTTGTGTTTGCGCATACGCTATGTTCAAACAACAATAATTCTTAAAGTAATGAACATACGGCTGTAAACTTAATGTTGTATTATATACTAACTCAAAACCTATGGATATAGTATAAAAATAAAAAGGGTAAACAGGTTTATTTTTGCAGTAATTTACAATAACTTGCCGATTAGCATTTTTTTTTTGATAACTATTTGAAGTAAAATGTTTTTTCTATAAAGTTACGTGTTGAATAATTTTGTATTGTATTTTTTAATTTAAACGATAGACAATATTAGTGCCCTTCGAATGAGCCAATTTTTATCTCAGTAAGACCAGACCCCCTTTTTGAGAGATGTGAATTTTTTTGTAAACACGTAGAGAATATTTCAAGACGAAAACAAAATAGCTGCGACATAGAGGAGGAGGGGATTAAACCTCAGTGTGTAGTGTATTTTTGTATTAAAATAGTTGTATTAAAAGTACCTAGAATATCGCTAGTCCGTGACCAGACACACTGTATAATATATAATTTGTAATGTGGTATTGTAACTGAGTGGAGAGTAGTCTGCTTGTAAGATTCTTTCATTCGATTTTTCGATAAAGTAAATATTATTTTAATTGTAGAAGATTTCAGTAAAACAGATAACTATGTCTAAAATAATTTACAAAGATGACATCTTTTTCTTAGGCATAAAAGTGAGGTAAGGATGTTATATCTATGTTATAATTGTAACATTATATACAATCGATTCTTGGATACACTCACAATGTGGGGTAATAATACTGTATCATTTTTATTGGTGAATTGCATACACTAGTTACAAAGTATCATAGATATAATAAATCAAAGCTTTTTAAAAGAAAGCTTAATCATAATATCTGGTAAATACAAAAAACACATTGTAGTGCTAGTAGAATGTAATATAGTAATAATAATAATGTCCTCCCGACCGAATTTCGGCCACGGCGACCTGCCTCAATGGAGGCTAGCCATCGGCGCAGGACAGGGTTATAGTGCCCAAGTGTATGTGCAAGCACAGGTGCACTCTCTCTCTTCCCTCACTCTCATAATCCGATGGGACGGTAAACCGACACGACCGGAGAGAGGTCAGGCGCAGGACCAACGGCTTTACGTGCTTTCCGAGGCACGGGGGTGAGATAAAGCCAACTTCCTGACTGCGAGCAATTACTGGGAATTTCTGGACAGAAAAACTCAATAATTAATTTTTTGCCCCGACCCGGGATTCGATCCCAGGACCTCATGATCAGCAGTCGCACTACTAAAACCACTAGACCAATAAGGCAGTTAGAATGTAATGTATACAATATATAAACTCAAATTTATACAGTGTTTTTTTCTCTATAAGATGAGTCTCTATTGTAGATAAACTCCGAGAGGTTAGCATGCTAATACTGTATTATAACGTAACAAAAATTTGCTGACAAATTAAAAAAAAATATTAAAGATAGAGTTTACATTTCACAAAATAAAAAAAATGTGTAAGAGATATTAGTGTTGCTGCAACGGTTTTTTTATAGAATGAGGATAGCAAACAAGCACACAGTCCACCTGATGGATGCTGTGGCCTATTAATATCTACAATAATTTACCCTCGATTAACAATCAAAATGCAGATGCGTTGTCATCCCGGAGGGCTAAAATTGAATATCTCGTTTCCATTAAAATTGGTTTTCAGTTCTCTACACTCACCATAGGAGACACAGCAGTATTAATTTGCTAAATTTAGTCTGGTATACTATGATAGTGTGGTCGACCCCGTTCGAGGCGACCCAGTGCTACAACAATATTATAGCTGTAACGTGGCTCTACGTAGCTCACGTACGTTTGACACACGATATTTTAATTTTTCAAATAATATGTTAAAAGTTTTAAATCTCTTTGATTGGCCTTAAAACAACTATTTAATTTTAAAAAATCAAGTCCTGGCTGACTATGGCTAGTCCATTCGCCCGTCTGAGTACTTACATATTTCTGCTGTACCAAATAGCATTGCTTGCGCTGTTGTGTTCTAGTCTGAAGAGTATAGAGAGCTCTTATAACTACAGGCTGTTAATCATTTCATATTAGTCCTCTAAAGTGAACGTATTTCTTGTCCTCTTTGCTATGGTGTTGGTGAATTCTTGTGTAGTTATAACTTGAATTCAAACGTTAACTTTACATAAGATGACGTAAGATATTGTAAATATAAGATAACTAAAATCATACGGTACATTTCCATTTTAGATCTAACCCCTCTCTTGCAGCTACGAAAAGTAGCCATTGCACAAACATGAAATTAGATTTAAGCAACCATGCAACATTAATCCAGCAGAGTTAAAACGTTACGAGTGGATGATAAAACAGCTTTATGCTACTGTGTTTTGTCTGGTAAGTGTAGACAAACGGAGACCCTTTTTACTGGAAATGAAGGACAATGACATTTTCTATAGATATTGACGGAATGTTATAAGTAAACATTTATTACTTTTTGTTAAGAGATATAAGATTATTATTGAAAACTCCGATGGAACTGTCAGTATACACTTGCGCAATTTCTAAGAACCAACTTTGTGAGTCACGCGCTAGTAAAACGTTCGGCGAACGAACAAATATCTGCCTGTCTACCTCGGCCTAATATTAACTCGAAAAAAATATTTCGGCTTACCAATAACTTCAACTTCGACACTGTAGTGGATGTCACGCAGAAAAATATCAAGTGCAGAGAAAAATAGTTTTAACTTTCTTATAATGTTTTTGATTTTAATGGTTTCTTTTACTTATTTTCATTACATGTGTGTTTTTTCTTAATGCGGTTGGGTAGGATGGTACCTAGAATTATCAAATTAATAGTTAATTTTGTGTTAAATAGAAGTCGCTATAACAATTTACTATATACCGATTGAAAGGGCCTTGTGCGCCCGAATCGACCTGCTGTCTACGACCTAAATGAAGTCGGGGATGGTCGAGCTTTGTAATATTTAAATAAGTGTCAATATCTGTTTGCCGGTGGTGATAACTGATAGATCAAATTGTAACGGTTTACTGCCAACCGCACGAGGACGTGCGATAGTCGTAGGTGGCCGTGCCAACACGTCTGTAAAGTACAAAAAGGTTGCATCATTATGGAGAATTGGTCGTACTTGTGGTGGTAACATAAAATTGAGATTATATAGGAAGCCCAATAGTTTGTGGAGTTTACTGTGGGTGTCGTGAGAAAAGGATTCCGATAAGGTAATTAAACGAGTGCGGCGACTTGGTAGAATAAAAATGTTGTGGTTTCGCTATTGTAATGGTTCTTCTAGTGCAGGAGAGTACTTGTGGTGTTGCTGTTAATGTTTGTAATATTGCAATACCTGTCTTCTACTGAGCTCAGAAAGTTGCGTGCTTTTAAAACATAAATAACCATTTTAAAATTGTGTCTGTCTGTCTGAGCTAACTTTCAGGACTACTGGACCGATTTTGATTAAACTTACAAAACAGAAAGAGAGCAACGCCAGGCTAAAATATAGACTAAGATTTATTTTGTATATCTAGGCGATGCAGGGGCGGGTTGTTAGTATATTTATGAAATTGTAAGCTTTCGGCAGCATGTATTATGCAATTATAAGTATCCAAATTTTGGTGGTTTTTAATAGCATCATCGTCATCATTATCACTACAGCCTATCAATAGTGCAAAGCTGAACATAAATAGCAGTGTAATACTGGTGTGTTTCGAATGGTGAGTGTAGAGATCTGGAGAGCCTTTTTTACTGGAAAC
>CAJQZP010001163.1:2215000-2235035 GCA_907164705.1 Parnassius apollo | reverse complement strand
CCATTAAGCGCAACGTGTAGTACCAGTTCTTAACGTACTCACGGTTCGACTTAATTATGTCCACTGCTGTAGAAATATCTTCAATACACGCTCATGTGATATACGCAGAAACGTAGACTGAAGGTTTTGGGTAATGAGATTAATAAATGTAGAAAACAACAAAGGAGATAATATACTGCCTTGAGGGACACCAGCACGTATGTCAAGCCAGCTATATGATAGCTCATCGATGCGAACTGACTGCTGCCACCCTCGAAGATATGATAAAAACCAATCCAGTGCTTCAGATGAGACCCTAGAAAGGGAAAGGATGGAAATCGGAATGCCATAACTTATGGTATTAAAGGCGTTCGAAAAGTCAACTAAAACCAACACAGTCACTTTAGTGTTTTCTATGCCTGCCCTAATATCACCAGTTACTTTCAGGAGTATGGAAACGGTACCATGATCGGGGTTAAAGTCAGACTGCAAGGGTCTCAATAAGTTATTACGAGATATAAACTGCAAGAGCTGCTTGTGCACACAGGCCTCAAGAACTTTAGATAAGAAGGGATTGGGTAAAGTAGGATCCCATCAAAAACATAAATGTGAAATGAGAGGCAGGTTCAATTTTATGATATATGCCTTGGTTGTTGACTTCAACGACAAAAGAAGTGAGATCTAAATGGGTGCCAAGTTCAATGGTCAGCCCTGAAATTTATTTATAACAACATAAAATATCGTTTCTTCTTATAACTTAGGATAATATATTGTAGCCTAAGGTCTGACTTGGCTTGTTCTCATATACGAATTATCATGTTCGATGGCTAATTTTTACCAGTAAGCCAAACTTTCGCTATAATAAAATAAGAACCGACAAGTAACAGGTTTAGAACTTGCGAAGGCTATAATATTACAATACAAACTATTTTTCTATTTACAAAATATTGAAAACTAGCCAAGTCAGACCTTAGGCTACAATATATTATCCTAAGTAAGAAGAAACGATATTTTATGTTGTTATAAATAAATTTCGGGGCTGACCATTGAACTTGGCACTCATTTAGATCTCACTTCTTTTGTCGTTGAAGTCAACAACCAAGGCATAGGTATATCATAATATTGAACTTGGCTCTCATTTCACATTTATGTTTTTGATGGGATATCACTACTTTTTGTACATAAATTACTAGTAGGTATTTATTTATAACAAAATAGTACCAAATGGTTTTTGTTAAACTGCTTTATTTTCTACGTTTACTGGGTACAATTGTGTTTTTGTGTTATTTTCTATATTTTCTTGTACCTTTGATATGTTTGAGTGAATTGCCCATTTCACTCAAACATATCAAAGGTACCAGTATTCGGAATTTTTTTCACGCATTTTCTGTTTATTTAATTTGGCTAAGTCGGGGCGGTATAACGTGCGCAGACGGTTGTACTCTACAATAGAGCTCTACTTTCTCTAAATCGATAAAATGTACTCCATCTAAGGTTTTAGCTCTAGAGAGTCCAACGTAAGCCTGCCCTCTACTAAATATATAGGAGCCTATGACGAGAAGAGCACTGTCAAGGCTTAGGCCTTGTGATTTGTGGATAGTAATAACATATGCTAAGCAAATAGGGAATTATTCCATGTGAACATATACATTACTTAATATCTGAAACGGCGATCGCATGGAATAGGAAAGCTTCCATCGGGAGGCATTGGAATAATTCGGTGTAAGGTAAGTGTGTCACCCACCCGTAATTCTATTGTACGACACATTGTACAATAAACCTAATAAAAAGATAATTATTTAAGATGATTACATAACAAATTACCTGTTATCTATTGAATTCTCAAGAAAATTTGTTACCATACCAATAAAGTCTCATTCTCACTCATTCAGAGTTAGGTATACATACCTACTTATAACTATACTAAAATTATTATTAATTTTTGATTTAAACTAATTCCTATACCATCTAGACAGGCGGTGCGTACTTACTAAAAGAATTGTAATAATAATGTAATCACAAATATATAAGTATTTTTTAAGAAAACCTATTAATTTCGTAGCATAAATCGCCACCTCATAGGTCAGATATCGAGAGACAACCGGACAGCAAAACGGCGCTGGCCATAGATAAATAAATATGTAGCAAGCTAGCGCTGGCGTTTATGAGCGCTGCTGCCAGTGCCACCTGCCACTCGCTCGGACCTCGGACACGTTCGCGTCAAGGTTTTATCGCATCGCTCCCACTCCGCTCCTCCGGCGGCGTACCGCGCGCTGTGTACATGTTCCAATTAAGTGAAAAATTATAATAAAATGATAAAAATTTATCAGCTTCTGAATTATTCCTTTGTATTCACCTAATTACCTATCTGCATGTCAAATTTGAATTTTCTGGGTCATCTGGAACTGGGTTAGAGTTTTGATCTATAGGTCAGTCAGTGATAAAAATGAAGACTTTTAGACGTTTATATCTAAATAACCGTTTAAGATGTGTTTACGAAATTTGAAGTACATATATATATATATACATGTACATATATAAGTCTCAATATATGTGCCAAATTTGAAACGTTTATGTGAAATAGTTTTTGAGTTATGAGGGGGTCAAAAGTGGCTCCAAATGGATCGTGTAATATTACACACGGTGCGGCTCGCCGTTCTGCTTGATCTTGGCTTGACACGCCACCGCGTGTCCAGATTTAGGATCTTATGTAAAGTAATAACGTACGCTTTAGGCCACAGTGAAAGAAAATCTCCAGAATCCAAGGAGAATTTAGTAATATGAAATATAACTTGGAGAATATGGTCAAGTAAATAGATAATCATTCTTCCGCTGATATTGTCGACACTGCGGCATTAGATTTAATGGAAAAGATTATCTTCTTGATCTCATCCATAGCTACTTGAGAAAATTGAAAGAGATCAATGTTGAAATGAAGTAAACCCATTAAGTTTTCAACAATAAGACGCTTGGTATGGTGATTAAAAGGGCTGTTGGAGACAAAATGAAAATTGATATAATCCAGAACAATCGTCCCCTAAACTAACAACGTTGTCGTTTACCGATACCTGTGGTTCTAAGGAACTTCTAGATATTCAGAAAGGGAAGAGCGTGAGATGTAACTACTACTTGGCATTACTTATCATTTAATTGCACCCATTCCTAACGACATTATAAAGAGTTCGGTTTTGATCATATCGATATTTTCTAAATTCGTCGAAAGTGCGATCACTACGTCTCATCGCGATTCGAACCCCAATCGTCATCCATGGTGCAGGTGGACGCTTGAGCATCACTTTTTAATGGAGCACGTACGTCATATAGTCCAAGGATTCATCCCAACCTTTTCGTCCATATTGGGTGCAAAAACCACGTTGTTTCAGTTTATTTTGGATGCATCCATACAAAGCTTTCCAACCAAACAACACGTGTGAAGAGTTTTAGCTGGAGGTTAAGGTTTTAGGACGTAAGAAAGGAATATGAGGTCATGATAGGAGAAAGCAGGTGCAAAGTGTTGACCGTGGGAAAAGAGAAGGGAAGGAGCAGAGGTAAATATTAAGTCAAGCCAGGTATCTGCCACATCAATATTGTGGTGAGTGGCTCGTAAATGTTAAATGAGGAGGCCAACCGACTCGGTAATTTGAAGGAGCTTAGAGGAACGGGTTGAGTGAGGAGTTCCTGACTCCTGGTCTGTATCAAAATCACCCATGATATGATGTTGGTATTCCGACCACAAGGATTTCAGAATCGTGCAAGACTGGAGAAATAAAAAGAAAACTAATTTAGCTTCTTTTATGCAAACTTCAAGAATAAGAAATTCTGCATTTCTTGTCGTTTTTGATGCTATGCGATCTACGTAATAAAGAATAGTATATGAGAATAAAGAATTTACCAATGACTACAGTGGCACATATCGGATCCTATCAAAAACCAAAAAGAAACCATTTTCTTAACAAAGCAAATATATTGTAGTGAATATGACCTTAACCAGTCAAGTTGTTCAAAAGTTACGGAGTTGATTACACTTACATATATTATGTCACGGCCAAAATCCAAAGTGCGGTTATATCTAGGTTTAGCCGGGTAAAACTTACAATTAAGTGCAGTCAAGTACACCTGGTTGTAAGTTTTAACTTTTTTTTTAACTTAGATGTGTTCGATTTATTCATGACCAAATTTAGGCTTAGCCAGAATTTCAGGGAGCACTAAGTAAAGTGCAAATATTTTCTAAAAATAAAAATGACGGTGACTTCTATTAACTTTGTCAAATAAAACGAAAGCATATATAAATTAATATCAGAAAAAGTAGGTTATGTACTATGACTTCTGTTAAATTTGATAAAAATACGAATGCACGCATAGAGTGTCGAGTAGGTATCTAATATCAGCGACAGTTGGTAAAGGTGCGGCAAAGGCATCATTCATCTATTCATTCATTACAGCCTATAAAAGTCCAATGGTGAACAGAGGCCTCCTCTATAGATTGCCTCATGCGGATATTTTGCCATCGTTGCCACGCTTGGCAAGCGGGTTAGCAGCCGCTTACCCGCTTGCGTTGTTATCACGAAGATGCTGCTACCCATCACTTGTTTCAATTTCCCTTGCGTTGTTATCACGAAGATGCTGCTACCCATCACTTGTTTCAATTTCCCTTGCGTTGTTATCACGAAGATGCTGCTACCCATCACTTGTTTCAATTTCCCTTGCGTTGTTATCACGAAGATGCTGCTACCCATCACTTGTTTCAATTTCCCTTGCGTTGTTATCACGAAGATGCTGCTACCCATCACTTGTTTCAATTTCCCTTGCGTTGTTATCACGAAGATGCTGCTACCCATCACTTGTTTCAATTTCCCTTGCGTTGTTATCACGAAGATGCTGCTACCCATCACTTGTTTCAATTTCCCTTGCGTTGTTATCACGAAGATGCTGCTACCCATCACTTGTTTCAATTTCCCTTTCGTTGTTATCACGAAGATGCTGCTACCCATCACTTGTTTCAATTTCCCTTGCGTTGTTATCACGAAGATGCTGCTACCCATCACTTGTTTCAATTTCCCTTCGTCCCCTCTCACGACACCCACGGGACGATATGGGACAGTAGATATTCTTACACCGTCACTACACAGTACTTTAAACATTATTTATTAATTATTCGGACAAGTCGAATACACCTAAAAGTTCAACTATCGGCATTAGAGTTGCTCTAGCCGGCTAAAACTAGGTGAGTCCGCACTTCGGCTTTTAGCCGTAACATTTAAAAAAATATTTCATTTGTACGTTGTTTTTATAACGTATGAATCATCACTATATATCTACTATATATGTATACTATATAATGTCTTGAGTGGCTGCGTCATCGATGAAACACGAATATAGTATACAATATGTAACGTAATTAACGCACACCCTCAGACACCCCAATTAGTATATTATGTTATAATCATAATACATACACTGAATTTTTAGTTAAACATTTTTATTCACTGATTATTTATCAAATTAGTTATAGGTACTAATTACGGAAGAATGTTGTGGTCACAATACAAATCCACGAACGCAAACTTTAACTTTCATGAAATATAGTTCATTTTTCTTTATTTTTATTGAATGACAGAATTAGTAATAATAAAAATAAAACTGCATTCTTAAAAGTCTTATTGCCTTAAGTTACGGTCCATTTCTGTTTGTTTTGACTGTACAGATTTAGTGTGACTGTAATTTACGTAGTTTTAATTATTTTTGAGATAAAAAATTACATACCTACATATATACATAAACACTCACGCCTGTTACCCAGAGGGGTAGGCAGAGACTAACAGACTTCCATTTGGCATGATCCTGACACACCTCTCTCGCCTCCTTCACATCCATACACCTACGCATACATGCTCGTCGGTTAAGGGTACTCCTAAATTGGTCCGTTTTCAATAAATCGCCAATTTGGTCGATAAATTTTCGCCTAGGACGTCCGAAATTACCTATATTAAAAATGATAGGAATCGATTCAGTAAACGATTCTGAACAACTTACTTTCTCAAAGTGCGTTAATTATGTTACGTGTTGCATATAATAACAGGTTATTGTCCTATGTCTTTTGTTTATTGTCTATTCAAATTTAAATTTAAAATATAAACACAGACACTATTACTAAATAATAAAGGTGATAAAAGAATGCACCTACTACATTCCACCGTAAACCACCATAATATTATATTATGTGTGCTTACATGGTCTCATTACACTCTTAGTTCTTTCTCTGGCCTCTTAGGATCTTAAAATTTAACGTTGGTAAAATGATTTCACACATGGATGAAATATTAGTAATTTTAAGTGTGTTAATTTTCAATTCGTCTCATGCAGGAGCCGGTAAGAGAAACGATAATATTTGGTTGGTTATATCTATATATAAAAATCTATTGCAGTCAGTTTGTCTCGCTAAAACTTAAAAACAGCTCTAACGATTTTAAAGAAATTTTTTTTGTGTGTTTGAGTGGGTGGTGGCCTTAGATGATTGGTGGCGCTGATGTCGATATCCAGAAATGACCCATGCGAAGCCGTGGCGGATGGCTAGTTTGTTATAAAATTACTTATCATATTTTATTTGCAATTTCCCTTTTAGTTCAGAAAAATGTTAAAATGTAGGTACTGGCGAAAACGACTGCCGCCGTAAATGAAGAAATAAAGATTAGTACCTAATAGTTTATATATTATAATGTTGATACGAGAAACATAAAAATTATAGTGTGTTTTATGTTCCTATTCAATTTTTTGTTCTTATTTAATCTAGAATCAATCATCCTATAACATCATTTTAGGGTCCGTAGGTTAAAAAACAAGAAATCTTTATTTTTCGACAGGTTTCGACATGTCCGTCCATCCGACCGTCTGCCGTTTTATTCAAAGACTAGGTAGTACCTAGAGTCGTCTCTTAAGTCTCCAAAGCTGTAATTTGGCATAAATATAGATATTAATCTCATCCACGAAGTTGTGAAATAAAATCTTGAAAATATATTTAGTTTAGGTATGTCTGCTATACAGGTGATTTTTTTACCCGTCTATTCCATCTTGTGGGGCGTTGTTGGATATATTTTTCAAAAATATTGGGGATATATTGCTTGTTTCATAACAATTTTAGCCCCCCCCCACTAAAAAATGACTGAGTGGGGGGCTGCTCCACACTTCGCTTACCGGTACGAGGCTGCCACTTGTGAACCTTTCATCCCCATCAGCTGTATATTTTTCTTTTTTGTAATTTGTCTCCAAAATATGAATCCCGTCCGTTTATTATTCAATCACGTTTAAACGGCTGAAGGAATTTTAATGAAATTTTGCATAGAAGTGTGTTTTGTCATAGAAAAGGGCAAAAATACCTTTATAATGCTAAGAATAAGCAAAGGGTGTACGTATATTTGTGGGATTGTAAAACGCATCTAAGAACTTCTGTAAATGCCAACTATATCTGTTCATGGTGTACTATGCTAACTAACGAATTAACTCGAGTGGGAGGCAGAATCATAGCGATGTATCCTAGAATAGTGATGGGAAGCAGATACATAACTGCGAGGAAATACTGAATATACATCGATACGTACGAGTATATATAGGCATAAGAAAGCGTGCCGGTAAACGCTAGTATGTTATATATTAGACAATCGCCCCTGCTTCACACAAGTGATTTTTGGACTTTGATAACAGCGCCACCTACCGGATCTATCTGTAACTCTAAAGTATTCAGGGATCTACTCAATGTAACATAAAAAAATTTCGTCAATATCTGTACAGCCGTTGTGGAAGAGTTAAGGGATAAACAACGTACAGAAAAATTATATAAATAAAGGTGAGAACTCTTTCTTTGATTGAAGGTCAATCTAGATCAATTGAGAAATCTTGTGCAGCAAGACAGATCGAAGGAAAGTCAGTAATATGTGTTTGCAACTCCACATACTGCGACGAGTTAACGAGAGAAATCCCCCAGAAAGGTCACTACGTTACTTATACTTCATCCAAGGTAAATTTACATGCAATAATTAAGTTTGTTTTTCTTCACACTGCGCAAAAATGCATAAAACGGTCCACTGCTTGGTGTAGCCCGATGATCACCACGCTCGACAAATGGATTGAAAATAACAGAATAAATAACAATAAAGTAAGTAGCAAATTGTTACGTCGATAAGTTATATCGACGTAACAATTTGCTACTTACATATATATATACGGTTATCCTATTTTAGAGCGTAATTCTTCGGCATGTGCAAATTCGTTCTCGTCACTCTTCATACAAACGAGAGCATATAAGTATTACGGTATTCTGTGTGAGCGTGGTCCTTCCCTGGTCATGCACACAGAGTGTTAAAAAAAATCGTGCCGATCCATTCGTGCTGAAGCTGTAATATAGCTCTATTATAATAGAATAGAATTGACTAATTGTTATTCATATCAAGTAAACTAATCGAAAGTCGAAAGCTTTTATCATTGGTTTGGAAAACATCCTTTACCCTGGGAATAACCAGCAAGAAAACCAGTGAGGTTTTATTTAAATATTAATAGAATGTAAATGAAAAGTAAATTATATTCGTTTACAGTATAATGTTGACCAATTGAACATGGAAACATTGAGAAACAGCATCGTAGCAATCACCTGTTTTCCAGGGAATATTATCAATAATATACTCTTCAGTATTATAATAATGCTTATCAAACTAGTTTCCCCTATTAAAATTTTAAACTTTTGATAGGTTTTAATTTTTTGAGACTTTGTTTAAAAAGCGTAAATACATTGCCCTATAAAGGAATCACTGACAGATATTTTTAATAAAACTATATATATATATATATATATATATATATATATATATATATATATATGTATATATGTATATATAATCGGAATCTCAGAAACGGCTCCAACGATTTTCATAAAATTTTGTGTGCAGGGAGTTTCGGGGGCTATAAATCGATCTAGCTGGGATTAATTTTTAGAAAATGTCTTTTTGTCCGTGTTTTTAGGCAATGAAAAACTGCTACAATATCGTTAGAATAAGAAGGTAAATTTTGACAATTCGTTAATGATTACAAATAGCTTAATTGGTATATTGGGCGATCACAAAATTGTAATACCATGGTTCGAGCCCAGACCGACCAACCGACTTTTTTAAATTTTTTTTTCAAGTTCCTTTCATTTTTGAGAAAATCTATTTTTCGAGCCCTTTTTTTTTGTATTTTTTTAAAAACACGAAAATTTAAATTAAACTAATTGCACTCATGATCAAAAAATATTATTCGTATTTCATCAGTATGTAATTTGTATCTAAATATAATTTCCAAAACACACGAATTAAAAAAAAACCAAGCGAAAAATACCGAGCAAAGCTCGGTCAACCGGTACTATATATATATATATATATATATATATATATATATATATATATATATATATATATATATATATATATATATATATATATATATATATTTTAACCCAAGTAAGTAACATTTTGCTGTGTCGGCGTAAGAGAATCCCATATCTCATATCATCCCATGGGTGTCGTAAGAGGTGACAAAGGGAAACTGATAGAGCAGATGAGCATCATAATTTTCCTGATAACAACTCAAAGTGATGAAAAACTGTGGGTATAGCAATCATCCCTATGAGGCAATCTGTGGGGGGACCCATTTACAGCACTGGATTTTTCTTCTCTCTTCTGTAAAGAATGAATGAATGAACTAATAAATGGCTTTTCCACGCATGAATTGGCTCTACTCCTTTAATGTGAGTCTCGACTATGGATCAGTTTCAATATGCAATCATTATCATCATCGTTGCTATACGCCATCTTATGTCCATTGCAGAACAGTCCAATTACAGGTGGCTACGTACTGTTACGCGCCTTAGTCGACGGCACTAGCGCCTAGTTGAAACTCGAACTCTCGGTACCTTGCGCGTGTTTACTTGAATATTCTGGATATTTCCGTGCTAATTTATATAAATAGGCGCTGCAAGATGCGATCGGGGAAGTATTGAAGTTGGCGAGACAAGCGAAGCTTCGGAGCGTAGTAAAGTGAATCAGTGTGATTAGTTATTAGTGTTTTTAAATTTAATTAGTGTAAAGTGAATTAAAGTGTTAATTTAGGTAATTCTATCGGCAATTTTTATTGTCACGAACCTCAAGCTCTTATCAATTGGTGTCAGAAGTGGGATAAAATCATGCCGATTTTACCTAAGGAGGAAACGGAGGGTGTCCGTACCCGAAGTCGACGCCAGCAGGAGATGGACCAAAGAAGATTTGGTGGTGCAACGCCGCAGACGGCGGAAGGTCAGCCGCCGGCTGCAGGCCTGTCAGTAGCTCCTACATCTGCAGCACCTGACTTAGGTGCTCTGATGGTGATGCTGCAGGAGCAGGCTCGCCGACAGGAGGAACAGGTCCGTCGGTTGGAAGAGCAGCTGCGGGGCGGACAGGATGAACAGGCCCGTCGGTTGGAAGAGCAGATGCTCCTCATGAAGGAGCTTCACGCTACCTTCGGGAAGGAGATAAAGGAGGTGAAGGATAGGGTTGCTCAGCACGACAACCGCCTGTCGGAAGCTTAAACCCAAATCGCGAAAGCTGAAACCCGAATCGACCAAGTAAACAATCGGGTTGACAACGTAATGGCTGACATGAAGAAATCGCTGGACGAACTCAAACTTGGAGAGGGAGCTACAGCTCCCGTAGTAGCTACAACACCTTCGCTACGTGGGTTCAAGGCGCCACCGTTCGACGGTACCTCTTCCTGGTCAGCTTACAAAATCCAGTTCGAGGCTGTTATGAAGGCGAACGGCTGGAATAAAAGTCAGGCCATGACTGCTCTCACACTAGGCCTGCGCGACCAGGCCTTAACAGTTCTGGAAGCTCTCGGTGAGGAAGTGACTTATGAGCAACTCCTTGAGGCGTTGGAGGCGAGATATGGTGACGCTCACCTGGAACACAACTTTCGTGCGCAGCTTAAAGATCGCGTGCAGCGCATCAACGAAAACCTGCAGGAGTGAGGGCTCTAGAGGTGGAGAAGCTGGTGCGAAAAGCATACCGGTCTGTACCTGCGCTCATTGAAGGGAACCTGGTGCAGACATTCATCGACGGCATCCGCGACCTGGAAGTCAGAGCTGCTGTGAGGCTCGGGCACCACGAGACGCTTAAGGACGCCTTGGCCCATGCACTGGAGGTGGAAGCCGTGCGGCAGGATCGTCGTTCCCATCGCATCAGGGAGGTTGCAGCAGCTACAGTACGCGACCGCAACAAAGGATACAGCCCTAGGTGCTATGGCTGTGGGGAAATGGGCCATCTTCGATCCAGCTGCCCTAAGCGAACCCTAGAAAAGGAAGGAAAACGACCTCAGGAGGGTAGTGCGGCCAACAGCACCGCCCAGCAGCAGCAGGGAAATGAGTAAAAGTCAGAACTGCGGGGCGGGTGCTGGCTGATGTTAAAAGAGCCCCAAAGATCTCGATCTCACAAACCCATGATGGGAACAGTCTAATCATCAAGGGCGAGGTCAACGGAATGCCGAGTAAACTGACCATAGACACTGGAGCCTCTCGTACGGTTGTTAGTTCCCAACTTATAAGTCAGTTCCTTGGGGACTCCGCATACAGCCGAGAACGCATTGATTTGGTAACAGCCACCGGTCAGCGTATACCCGTCCGTGGAGAGAAGGAGATGGAGTTGAAACTAGGCAACGTGATCTACCTGCATAATGTCGTCGAGGCTGATGTAATGGACGACTGCATCCTTGGCCTAGACTTTATGAGGAATAATTGTTGTGAGATCGACGTTAAGCAAGGTGTTTTGAAATGTGGACAGGAGAAACTTTTTATGGAAGGTGCGTTACCAGGGAACGTGTACAGAAGCTGCGTGCATTAAGAAGATTGTTCTTCCGCCGAGATCAGAAACGATTGTGCCGGTAGTCTTCCTCGAAACGCTGGGCAAGCTCACCGTTGTGTACTTGTGGAAAGGGTAAACAATGACCTTCCATGGAAAGTGCTCGAACCTTGGTCAGGACCACTGACATCTCAGGAGTACGTGTGCTGAACCTTTGTGACCGGGAACAGATTATAGAAAAAGGCACGCTGGTTGTTACTTGTGAGGAAATGGATTGGTTACGTCGGTGCCAATATATATGAGTGAGACCCCCAGCAAGGACGCACAAACGAGAGTGACCACACTTTTGGAAGACTGTCGCAGCGCTCACTCCCCGAACGAAATGGTCAAGGCAAAGAAGTTGTTACTCAAGTACGCCAATGTATTCTCATCAAACGATGCTGACATAGGAAAGACTGGCTTAGTTCAACACAACATAAACACAGGAGAAGAATTGCCTATCCGTCAGCGACCAAGAAGACTGCCGGTAGCACGTGAAAAGGAAGTAGAAACCATGATTGAAGGAATGGTGAAGGATGGTGTTATTGAACCTTCCTCTAGTCCATGGTGTTCACCCTTAGTGCTGGTAAAGAAGAAGGATGGCAGCATGCGGTTTTGTGTTGACTACCGCCGTCTGAACGACGTTACGAAGAAGGGCAGCTATCCCTTGCCAAGAATTGATGACATGCTGGTCATGCTTACAGGAGTAAAGTGGTTTAACACGCTGGATCTAAAAAGTGGCTACTGGCAAGTTGAAATTGACCCTAAGCACAAGGAGAAAACCGCGTTCTCGACGGGAAAGGGTTTGTGGCAATTTAAAGTTGCCGTTTGGGTTGTGCAATGCTCCAGCAACGTTTGAAAGGCTGATGGAACTTGTACTCACCGGGCTAATTGGCGATGCCTGTCTGGTCTACTTGGATGACATCATCATCGTAGGCCGTACGTTTGAGGAACACCTTCAAAACCTGGAACGCGTGCTCATGATGATTAAGAGTGCCAACCTCAAGTTGAGTCCGAAGAAATGTTCACCATTCAAACGGCAGGTCAACTTTTTGGGGTATGTAGTGTCAGAAGAAGGTATCCGCACGGATCGAGAGAAAATCGCAGCTGTAAAGTATTGGCCGGTTCCAAAAGACAAGACGCAGGTTAGAGCATTTTTGGGTTTGTGCTCCTATTACCGGCGATTTGTGAAGAACTTTGCAGATATAGCCAAACCTCTGCATAAGCTAACCGAGGAGAAGCGACATTTCTACTGGGATGAAAGTTGTAATATCGCATTCCAGGAGCTCAAGGACCGTCTGTGCAAAACACCTATTTTGGGATACCCTGATGCAAGCAAAGAATTTATAGTTGACACAGACGCAAGTGATATAGGACTTGGCGGTGTGTTGTCTCAACGTAATGGTGACCAAGATGTCGTGATAGCGAACTTCAGCAAGTCGTTGTCAAAACCGGAAAGGAACTATTGTGTCACAAGACGCGAATTGCTAGCTGTGGTAAAGTCGTTGCAGCATTTTAGCAAATATCTTCTGGGGCGAAAATTTCACTTACGAACTGACCATGCTGCACTAAAATGGCTATTGCAGTTTAAAAATCCAGAAGGACAAGTTGCGAGGTGGATTGAACTACTGCAGGAATACGACTTTGAGATCGAACATCGCAGCGGGAAATCTCATGGCAACGCAGATGCATTGTTAAGAAGACCTTGTCCTGAAGATTGCAAACATTGTACTAGGCCAAGAGAGTAAGGAAGTGGTATCCGTGAGGATGCTCAGGGCAGACCACCTCAGCAACGAGTGGAAGGACAGCTTACAACGTGCACAGCAGGAAGGTCCGGACATCAAGCCGATCCTGGAATGGATGAAGGCCAGTGCTCCCAAGCCCAAGTGGGGCGACGTCTCAGCGATGAGTTCGACCACTAAAAGCTATTGGGCCCAGTGGGACAGCTTGCTGCTTCAGGATGGAGTTCTGTGCCGTAAATGGGAAAATGCTCGGGGAGACAGCTGTCATTTACAAATGGTTGTCCCTAAAGCTAAAGTACCGGATGTTCTACAACTGTACCATAATGATTATTCAGGAGGCCATCTGGGAGTTAAACGAACTCTACTGAAGGTCCGAGAACGGTTTTACTGGGTCCACTGTCGAAACGATGTCGAGGACTGGTGTCGCAAATGTACAAGTTGTGCGGCTGTAAAGGGACCTCAGACTCGTAGTAGAGGTGCATTGAAGTTGTACAATGTTGGTGCACCATGAGAGAGAATAGCCATTGACGTGGCGGGGCCGTTTCCGGAGAGTGAAAGCGGTAACAAGTATTTCATGGTTGTGATGGATTACTTCATTAAGTGGCCGGAAGTCTTCGCCATTCCAAATCAAGAAGCTTCAACAGTTGCAGATAAACTAGTTCATGAAGTCTTTTGTCGTTTTGGAGTACCTTTAGAGATTCACAGCGTTCAAGGAAGGTATTTTGAGTCTCAAATATTCCAGGAAATTTGCCGAGTTATGGGTACTCATAAAACAAGAACGACTTCTTATCATCCGCAATCTGATGGAATGGTAGAACGATTTAATCAGACATTGAAGAGGTACCTAGCAAAAGTTGTAGACAATCGGCAACGAGATTGGGACAAGCACATACAACCGTTTTTGTTGTCATATCGAAGCGCTGTTCACAAATTTACAGCAGTGACACCAGCTTTCGCAAACTTTGGAAGAGAATTACGGCTGTCTGCAGACCTGATCACCGGGATACCACCTGATGCTCCACGCAGTATAACCGATTATGCAAATGACTTGCGGAACAAAATGAATGACGTTTATGAGCACGTCAGACAATCGGGCCAGCAAATGTCTGAAAAGATGAAAACCCGGTACGACCGCAAAATGAACAATAAAGGCTTCGACGAAGGTTCACTTGTGTGGTTGCACAATCCAGTCCGCAGCAAAGGGAAATCTCCTAAGCTTCAAGCTAAATGGGATGGCCCGTACTGGATTGTGACCAGGATCAACGATGTAACCTACGGGATACAGAAAGGCGCAAGAGGGACTCCTAAGATCGTCCATGTGGATCGCCTGGCGCGTTATTATGGGGCCGATAATGCTCGGGACGAGCATGTCTTAGGAGGGGGCAGTGTTACGCGCCTTAGTCGACGGCACTAGCGCCTAGTTGAAACTCGAACTCTCGGTACCTTGCGCGTGTTTACTTGAATATTCTGGATATTTCCGTGCTAATTTATATAAATAGGCGCTGCAAGATGCGATCGGGGAAGTATTGAAGTTGGCGAGACAAGGGAAGCTTCGGAGCGGACTAAAGTGAATCACTGTGATTAATTATTAGTGTTTTTAACTTTAATTCGTGTAAAGTGAATTAAAGTGTTAATTTAGGTAATTCTATCGGCAATTTTTATTGTCACGAACCTCAAGCTCGTAACAGTACTAAATGAGCACCTCACATCGCAGTTTTGACGAACTGCGAAACGCAAAATTGGTGTTTAAATTAAGCATATAGAGAGGTGAGTCTGAAGGCTGTAAAGTCGGCAGGCGTTATGAAATTTTACGCTTCTACTTTCTTTTCATTTTTTAGCATAAAAGTAGAAATGTAAATCCTTCACTATGGACGGTCGATCAAGGTAAGCCAGGGGTGGTAAATTACAAACTTCCCGGGTGAATTTAGATATGGATCGAGTATCGTATTACTAAATTCCTGAGAAATTTAGGTTCCCTACTTTCTTTCTACCGCTGAGCAAGTGGTAACTAAACCTTTAAATTTATATCAAAAACTTAATTGATACTGTATTAAATTGTCATTTTGCTTGGGTTGTTTGGGGACTATAATTTTATTAAGCAATACTATAAACAAGCCAAAATTAATCTTAAGCCGAACGCTCCGGCCATAAGTTGGTGAAATGTTTGCGTCGGCTTTTATGTTTTCCTTCAGCGTTTTAGAATTTCAATTTTATTTTCTTATTCATGTCTAATTTAATGTCTATTATCTAGGCTGGATCACGTTTTAAGAAAAACTTTGGAAAATTCAAGCTAATGTGCATTCAAGGTAAGTTATTTTATTATAAAAATTTTAAAAGTTTTAAGGAAGAGTTGTTCTATGGTTTCTGGCGGTATACCATTCGCAGCTCGGCTCGGGTGCTATGTTTATAAAAAACTTAACGAGTCATCTAGCGCCGCCGATAGGTGGCGCTGTGTTTGAGTTATTAGTTACTTATATAGGAGTAAAACTCAGATATTCCTTAGACCAATCAAAAGGGTGAATTAATAAAATTTTGATAAAAAGTAACACCTTCAATTCTAGACTTCATATACTTCACAAAATAAAATAAATCAACACAACAGCTTCTGAAGCCGGGACTTTACACGTGATTCTTCGATATTACATTTCATACCGCCGACTCCGGATGTTATATGGAGAAATTATTTTCTTTTTGTAGTTTTGAAGTTGTTTTTACATTTTATTAAAACACTTTTATTAATAAATATCATATTTTAAATATTAATAATGATTTCTTATATTTATTCGAACACTGTACATTGATTAAAACTACTTTTACGGATTTTTTCGCGTATTATTTATTTTATTTTCTTCGGATATTAAAAATAAAATAAATAAAACGCGAAAAAATCCGTAAAAATAGCTTTAATTAAATCTTAATACTAAATAATAATATTTATTAAAACAAAAATATTATTTATAGTTTTATTGCTAAACACTAACGAAATAGGACCCACTCTTTTACCGGAAGCAAATTATTTTATACAAAGATAAAAGAAATAAAATTGTGATTAATAATTTTTTTTATTTTGTTCATAGAAAAGTGCAAGTACTTCTATGAATTGCACCCGGATACAAAGTATCAGAAGATAGAAGGCTTCGGAACAGCGGCGACTGGGATCGCTGGATATAATCTTAGAAGCTTGCCGTGTCCCGCGCAGGAAAACTTGATTAAGTAATTTTAATTTTCTGTAATAAATATTTTAGAAAACTTCATCTTCGACTTCATCATTCTTCAAAAGATGTTGAATCTTTTTAAGAAAAAAATGCATAAAAAAGAGATAATGATTCTATCCTGTATCGTAGGGCAGTTAACATAATTTTTCTCAGTAACATTTTACGATAAATGAGGAAATACACGATAGACGAAGGGGATAGAGTAAGTCAGCTCAAATTCTAATTTCGTCCCCACTTGCCCGTGCGTCGTTAGTGGCGGTGGTATGCCTACCGCATATCTTTGGTGATCGTAAAAGGGACTGTAGGTAGAAAGGTCAGGTTAGATGGAGCTTATTTCATGATAAGTTTATAATAAAAATGCGTGTTGCCTAACTCGCCAAGCCGTTGCATCTTAATACGGCAAATATCCCCCCGATGAATATTGACGCAAAAAAAATATCCTCGAACTGGATCTTGTAGGAAGAAAGGCCGAAGCGAAGTGACCGTGCGGCAGGAATCACGCTTCAAAAGGCCGATAGTTTAGGTAATTTCTTTTTACAGTGAAAATAATGGTATTTAAAAAAAAGTAAATAACATAAGCACTGCTTTATAGTTAGTTCAGTTAGTATGCAAAGTTTCATGATCTTATTTAAAGTATTTTATGAATAACAGCGGTTTATTGTTTATTTTGGAGGTAACTTTGGATTTTTTTTTCTATCGAGAAAATTTTACGAAATCGCGTTTTCGTCTAACATAATCCTTAACATTAATCCTCAACTTTACCATATATTTATTTCAAAATTAATGCTGCAATATTTTCGGCATAACGAAGGATCTTGCTAAGCCATTTGAGATTATATTTCCCCTTAAATAAGAAGAGGCACAAATGCAAATGGACAATTAAAAATAAGAAAACATAGGATGTGCTTAATAAACAGTAAAAACACTAATATTTGGTTGCAAAACTCTGTTTCTTATACACTGTATATGTTGTATCTTTCCTGAATAATGTTCCGGTTGGTTATGTTAGTTACTCTGGTTATAATGTTTTTCGTTTAAACGATACTATAGAGTTATGGTATTTTTATAGGTCCTACTTTAGTGAGGAGGGCTTGGAGTATAACATGCTTCGGGTTCCGATCGGTGGGTGTGACTTCTCCCTGAGCCAGTTCGCCTACAACGAGTTGCCAGTCGACGACTATGATTTGACGAACTATACGCTGTCCAGCGAAGATTACCACTATAAGGTAATTACACATTCATCTCTCAAAATATATGCGGAACAGCAAGACGTCTAGATCGTAAATATTATTATTATCATATTATTATGGCAACTTTTCATAAGTCCACTGCTGAACATAGGTCTCTCCCCAAAGAATGTCACAAAAAACAATCTTGGGCTACCTGCATCCATCAAATTCCTGCATCTCTTACCAAGTTTTCACTCCACACATCACTAATATATATAGTAGTTATTTACATACTGGATGTCCTATTTTACCATCTGGAAAAATAGTAACATTTGAATGGAGTCTATGTCACTCATATTTTACAAAAATAAAAATAAAATTTTTGAGACAAGTTTGACCAAGTTTATCCCGGTACTCGACGACGTTTTCCCGAGAAATATTTCCACGGCCGGTGGATAAACCATCACTATTGCTGTCGTCCGCATAGCAATGAGTGTTATCGGTTTGCAACATATCATTGATATGCAGAAGCAGCGTGGGTGATAGCACGCGGCCTTGTGAAACAATAGAGTTAATAGGCTTGCAATAAGAGCATGCACCATCTATAACAACCTTGATGCTCCGATCTGCAAACTGGTGATCCAATTTTTCTGGCAAGGAAGTTTCGTAAGAAACGCTTTGTGCCAAAACCGATCATTAGGTAGCCAAGAAGATCACCAGCCGAGCGACCGCGACGGAAACCGTACAGGCGGTCACTATTCAGCTGGTGGTGGTGATGAGTTGAGTGGGCTGTTTATAATGGACTCCATTATTTTAAAGAACAAGAAGTTGATGGCAATGGGCTTATAGTTGAACGAATCAGAGCGGTTACCTTTTTTAGGGATCGGGTGCACAAAAGCTGTCTTCCATGATTTCGGGACTACGCCTAGGGAGTAGGAGTACCGGAATTGACGCGTTAAAACCGGTACCAACCCTGGAGTTCACGTCATCAGTACAATAGGAGGCACGCCATCAGGCCCACTTGACTTGTTAACGTCCAGCGAAAGGAGCGCTCCGCGCACCCAGCGTTGGGTAAACAGTACATCCATGCATGGGGAACTGACAGCACGAGATGGTCGGCAGTGTGTTCGTCCCGTCACCAAGGGCCGAGTTGGACGCAAAGAGAGAGCCCAGTAGATCGGCTTTGTCCTTTGCAGCATGGGACAGAGCGTCGTCCTCCCTGTGCAGAGATGGGAGAGACGGCTGACAGAAGTTTCTTTGGACATCCTTAGCGAGAGACCAGAATGCACGTGGTCCCGAAGGAAGACGAACTAGTTTCTCACCAATTCTGCCGATGTGGTAGTTAGTCATATATACACACACACACACGTATATATACTATATGTGTGTGTGATTAACTACCATGTAAATGTAAATTATTTACTCCCGTCTATATCTAAGCTTTTTCAAAGATTAATAAGCACTACACATATAAAATATTTAGAAAATATAGAAATTCTCTCAAATGGTTTTAGGAAGGGTAAATCAATTACCGACGCTGTATATGTTTTTACAAACTTTATTGTGCATAAATTAGTCTTCAATAACAAATGTAGCACTATCGTTATTGATCTGCAAAAAGCTTTAGACATTGGTCGAGATACTTGAAAAACTAGGTATTAGAAATGTACAAATACAACTTTGAATAGAAAACTTACATAATCCACTACAACGAGTTAAGATACAAGAAATTGTTAATAATAATAGCCCAATCAACTACGGTACTCCGTAGGCACTATTTTCGGACATCGTTTGCTACGTACATGATCTTTGTCAATTAAATATAGCTAGTAAAATTATATTCTAATTATTTACACATAATATAAAATAAAAAACAACTATAACTAAAAATTTTACTTGTCATAATGTCTTACTCCCCGTAGTATCGTGCCAAAAACGCTGACTGCGTTTCCGCACTGAATCTATACTTATCCTTTGAGCGAGAAAATAACCAGCCCTCTTATCACCAACAGCGACGACCAGTCGCGGATACAGTTTCT